>SGPL01000234.1:0-48500 GCA_004802705.1 Bondarzewia mesenterica | reverse complement strand
CGACATTCTTGTTTCACCCTGCAGCAGACGGATCATCGCCAGAATCACAATCAGAAGCTTTACATCCAACAACTCATGCATTTGACACAAATCATTCGCAGTACAATTTGGATAGTTATGTTGAACGTGAAGGTTGTTTCTAGGGTGGGAGAGGAAGATTGACACGATCGGTGTCAACACGACGCGCACTATGGGCATTTGAACATGTACGAAGTTCCATATCTTGAGATAGTATCCTAAACTCACAGGGAACGTCAGTTGCAACAAAGCAGTTGTTTATTAGAAAAGAAATTCGTCATAATGTCTCATGAGCATTAAGTGTAGTCGTTCAGAGCTCAATATTTTCTATGCGTGAAGAGCGTTCGTCCCCGTCGGCAGAATCTGCAGCAAGAGAAAGCCCGGCCAAGCGGCGCATCCTGATCATCTGCCGGAAATTCGGGTCGCAATTATTCACGAGTTCTTTCAAAATAAAGTCCCACATCTGGTAGCCCAAGCTCGTCAAGCAGTACGACGACGCCGGCTCGCGGAGAGCGTGTCTCTGGAAACTGACGAGAAGCGGCGCCTTGTCTCCCGCATCCGAGCGCGGCGCGCACGCGATTGCGATCAGCGCCTGACCCACACCGCCCTGCCGCCTGATTTCGAGCGATTCTTCCTCATCTTTGACACCCCAAGCCAGCTGCCCATAACCGAAATCTTTGCTCAACCTTTCGTGTGTCATAAATTCCGCCCTGCGGATGATGAACGCGTCCCGGGTATTATCATCCAGTACGACGGAGGGATCGTGGTCCGGGCGGACCACAAAGACGGCCATGCAGTGAGTCGATGTGAGGTTCTGCGCGGCGTGGGCCCCGAAAGCCCACCCCGCAGCCACTTCGAAGGCCCACGCGTACTCCTGTAGTCAAGTCGTGAAATGACCGTATAAAGCAGAGCACGAGCACGAACGCCTGACCTCCATCCATACTCCAATATCCATCATCGGCGGGATATGACATAATTTTTTGTGAGCAGGCCAGTCGTGGCGTTGACATTCTTTGCTCTGCAACGCAATTTGTATATGCAGTAAGTACGCGGCGAACGAAGGGATGTATTTCAACCATCTGCCATGGTCGATCGTGGGGAAGAAAAGGGCTGCTTGAAGACCATTACTCACACAATAACGCACACGCGAGCACCGTCCACATGCCTTCATCTTGCGCCCCGTGTAGTCGTTGAGGGTACAGACGGGCGATTGGCAAAGACGCGGGGGCTTTCCGTCGGCGAAAGCTATTCCGGCTGGGCCTATTTGGGAGGTGACGATGGGCATCTGCCCTTGTCTGCACAGGATATTCGAGAAGTTAGATATGGGGTAGTTGAGAGAAGTTGGAGGGTAAGAATGTAAAGTCAGAAAGTGCTCGAGACTGCCGAGTATTGAGTTCAATGCAAGAATCAAGGAGTAAAAGAAGAGAGGTGAAAGAGACAGAGGATTCAGTGTCGAATGACTTTAAGAGCAGCGTCAAAGGGTATTATTTAGGTCGGTAATAAAAACCGAGGAACTCGTGGAACGTGGAACGTTGAAAGCTCTTGAAGTTGAGATTGAATATCTGGGACTCAAATTCCCACCTTCATCTCCGTTCTGCATATCAAATTCTTCCCCGCGTCGGCGCGTCCTGCAGACATGTAACACAACACATTTCATTCTGATTCATATCAACAACAACAACAACAACAGCGCACAACCTACAGCTGCTCTCAAAAAGCTTTGTAAACACAACGGGAAAGGGACCGCCGCGGGCTCGAGAGACAACGTCGTCATGTATACAGACGGACAAGGAAAACAATGGGGAAAACGATCAATTCAAGATAAACACGATGAAGTGAATAGGAGAAGAAAAGAAAAAGAAGGAAAAGAAAAAATATATGAAACGAGACGCACAACGCAGCGAAAGACGGCGCGACGAAGCAAGGTGCGCGGCGCGGCCAGGACTGTGACGCCGCTGCCATCGCCACGGCATCGTCAATCCAGCGTAATTCTCATCTGTTCCAATGGTATCGGCACAAAGTTGTTTATATCGATCGACCGTGAGCGCAGCTCCGGCTCGCAATGTGGGGGAAGCAGCTTGCGCATCAAGTCTGGGCGAACGGACAGTTCTGCAAAGGAAAAAGATGGCGCATCCCGGAGATCAGCGAATGCCACGCGACAATGACAGGTGGACAAAGTACGGAGGAGGAAAAAGAAAGAAAAAACTCACCCTCCCGAGTGAAGTTGAACAGCGGAGGGAATTCCTTTCCGTTCGGCATCTTAGCCCCTTCGACTCGCAGCTCATCGAAAAATGGGTGCACCATCGCTTCAACCGCACTCAGCCGCGCCTCAGGAGTATACTCCAACAATTTTGACACAAGATCTATCGCCTCTGGCGCCGTGCGAGGTCGGAAAACCTGCGATGAACCAGTCAGCCATCATATGAATGGAAAAACACGATGAAACAACAGACTTTTGAGAACGGGTGAGGTTTGATTTGAGGGAACTTGTGTTCCATGTAATTAGGATTCATCGTCTTGATTTGCTCCCGCGAGGGTGTCCCCAGGACCTTGATGATCTCGACGAGCTGGTCGATGCCGCTCTCACCCGGGAAAAGCGGCTGGCCAAGCATCAACTCAGCCATAACACACCCTGTCGACCAGATGTCTGATGCGGGCACGAGTCAATAGGCAAGGTCCAGCAGATAAAAACGTACAGCCATTGGACTTACCGATGTTGGTGGTGTAATTCGTTGCTCCAAAGATCAACTCCGGTGCACGGTAGTACCTCGAACAAATATAACTAACATTGGGCTCTCTCGGCACCAAGATCTTGGCAGAGCCAAAATCGCACAGCTTGAGCACACCCGTTCCGGGGTTCAAAAGCAGGTTCTGCGGCTTAATATCGCGGTGGCAGATCCCTACAGAATGAATGTAGGCGAGCGAGCGGAGGAGTTGGTACATGTACAGTTTGATTTGAAGAATGGGCATGGGCTGCTTGAGTTTCGCATAGTGGCGGCTTGCGCGGTAAACAGTTTCGGGGACATATTCGAGCACTAGGTTGAGATACACTTCATCTTTCTGCACGAAAAAATGGGATTAAGGCGTCAGAACACATAAATGTCATGGTGGCGTTGCGAATTTTGATGGAGAAAATTTCACCTTGTCACCATTCGAATAGAAGAAGGCTTTGAGATCAACTACATTGGGGTGCGAAACCAATCTCATGATCTGCAATTCACGGTTCTAGAGTTGCCAGATCCGAACCCGCAGGATCCCAATCAGCTTCCGTATCAGGCCTTTGGCACTGAAGGATCAAAATGCCCATCAAAAAGGGAGGCGCACCTTGAACCGCTTGTCCTGCAGAACCTTCTTGATGGCGATATCCTCTCCACTCTCTGGCTCGGAGACGAGCTTGGCCTGAAACACGACACCAAAGGAGCCGTTTCCGATGACCTTGCAATTAGTGTACGCGACATCTCGGAGGGTACCAGTCTTTCCGTCGGAGGCTTCGACTTTGACCACCTTTCGGGGGTCGTCGATGGCTGCACGAAGGATTGCGCGGCGAATCGCACGGCGTAGCGTGGATCAGGTAGTGGATATGGAACAACGAGTTACAAGAGCGTCGGAGTCGGTATTGGGGAGATGGTGACCGGAAACATAATTAGTATCGGATATGGAACAATAGAACGAAACGGGGAACAGGGGGAGACTTAGAGGAGGAAGGACGCACGATTTATCTTGATGCCGTTTATTGGTGCGTGCGTTGCCATTTCGGAACAGTGATCTTGAGTACGCGGACGTGGAAATCTTCACAGACGGAAGAAGAGGAGAGACGGGTCTGGAGATGATGCAAAGCGGAGCAAAGGGGGAGAGGGGCGATTTCGCGGGGAGTTAAAATAGTCGAAAAAAAGCTACAGGGTGAGTGAAATGTAACAAAAGGTTTGAGATATTGTCTTTGAGTTTAGAGAGGCGTAGAGGAGGGGATGGGAAAGACGTCGTCGAGGTGGAAGAAGAGTGCAAAGCAGATGATCCTGTGACCAGTGCGGCAGTGTACAAACAAACCACAAACAGTCCATCAGGGCCAAGGCGACGCTTCACCACCGCCTCCATCTCAGTCTCTCCACTTCACTGGCACACGCTCTTGCCGTCATGGAATTGTGGCATTTGAAGTATTGTTTGAACAACTATTCAACCGTTCAACCAGCTCATTATTTCCCTTTTTTTTTCCATCGTAAATTAGTTCTACCAGTTGCTCGGTCTTTACTTGTTGTTGCGGCCTCTGGCTCCACACTATCCAGTTGATGGGACTATCTTGCCGTTTTGAGTCGCATTTTGCATTGTGCGCCGCCCTCTTGTGCAGATTTTGATCGAGACCCATCAACAACCCTGCTCCTAAAAACTCTCTCGACTTGATGCCGCTAGCCCCATGACTGTAGCTAAGGCGCCTCTTTGCGACTTTCTCGGTTAGTTCGACTCGAAAACTCCTTTCTTCCTACAAGGTCAAAATACGAAGGTGATNNCCATAGGCCGAAGTTACTCTCCACT
Source organism: Bondarzewia mesenterica (assembly GCA_004802705.1). Classification (NCBI taxonomy): domain Eukaryota; kingdom Fungi; phylum Basidiomycota; class Agaricomycetes; order Russulales; family Bondarzewiaceae; genus Bondarzewia; species Bondarzewia mesenterica. The sequence continues at coordinate 43,955 of SGPL01000234.1, read as the reverse complement.
GACGGCACGAATATCTTTCTTTACTCAGACCCGCCGCGCAGAGCTACGATTGGCCCCATTTTCTGACATAGGCCAGGCCTGGACTTCCAGCACGTCGCTGATGGCATTTCTCGATGTACATTTCGGCTGTCAAATATATCTATCGCAAGCCTAATCAGTGTGGTGTTTAGGTGAGGTTTGAAATTGAGTACTAGTGTCTGATTATTCCAATTTCTCGTGTCAGTCCTCGCAGATGTAAAATCCAGTGTGAGTTGCCTGCTTCTTCAATACCAGTTTCAATAAGTAAACGAGCAGCTCGATGCAGGCCCGATTTTCTGTCTAGCCACACTGCCTTCTAGTGTTTCTGAGGAGAGCCCTCGGCCTCGTCTGGCGTTCCTCGTCTGGCGTTCTAGGTTTCTTCCGCACAGACAGGCAGAATTCGGCGCTCCTCGTCTGAACCGAATACCGTCGATCTCATCCGCGATTCTAGGATGAGGAACTTTCTGAACCGTATATCTCATTGGTTCAATCGTCATGGCCAGCGACAAGACATCGAACTATGCCAAGACGATGCAATCAATGCATTGCCTCCATTGCGTGTCATTCTTACTCTCGAACAGATGCCATACTCAAAAGTCTTCTTACTAAATTTAATGCCCTTGGTAATGAACTGAAGCAATCGATTTCACTACCTCAGCCCTGTCTTCTCTATGCATTTAGAGTTCTTTCGAGGTCGTTTCATTACACAGTATCAGCCGTTCGTTTCTCAAACATCCTCTCTACAGTAAGAAACCTCCGTCAGACAACGCTCAGACATTGATTATAATAAAGCTGAGTACCGAATTGCAGTCATATGACTTGATGATTACGTTCTTTGCAGCGCGATCTGCGATCTGCTGCCGGCGGCACATTCTCGAAGGACTCATCTGTGATGCATAAACAGAAGATTGACACGCCTTGCGCTCGTCTTATTCCTCACGTTCACATCGTTATCAGCTTGTAGGTCATTGCCGTACCCTAGACTTACGTCTTATAGAATTTACAATACTAACAACTAGCAACGTTGAGTACGCAGGTGGTTTGTGTCCGGACAGATGCAATACGCAGTGGAGGAGCGGGAAAGCAACCTGCACGGATTGCCAGCGGACGGGGTTGCACAGTCGATTCCTGAAATTTCCTCCCTTTCCATGTCTGACGGCGGTCCCAAGGCTGAGAGACATGTCGGATGGGACGCCGAACCGGTGCGTCCGCCCTCTGTGAAATCCGTCCTGCGCTACCCTGGAGCGGGTACGCGTGACGATCCGTACATCGTAGATTGGGATTTGGGTGATCCAGAAAATCCGTATAATTGGTCCACCAAGCGCAAGTGGTTGATCACCTCGCAGGTGAGTCGTGCACGCATTGTTTTGGGTTAGATAGGTATTGACCTTGGGGTGTGGTAAGCTTGCTCTGGGAACATGGACAGTGTCATTTTCCAGCAGTGCATACAGTGGGGGGATGTCTTTTCTTCGACAGGATATTCCTATGTCCGAAGAAGTTGTTGTTCTGGGGATCTCGCTTTATGTTTTGGGCTTCGCCTTGGGGTCAGTACACTCTTGAATCCCTCATACTTCATGCACTTTCCCAGTCGCAATCTCACATGTTTCTCAGCCCTTTGCTCTTTGCCCCTCTTAGTGAGGTAAGTATCTGCCTCCATAGTTCGGGTAGCCCCACCTTTATCTCGTGATTTGCTCTGTCAGATGTTTGGACGGGTGAGTCATGCAACAATAAGTGCTGACCTCACTAGGCTTAGGCATCATCCATACGACTAGCGCCGTATCTTTCTTTGCACGTATTCGGCATACACGCTTTTCCATATTGGTGGCGCCCTTGGGCATAATACTGCTACTATTCTTACGACTCGTCTTCTGGCTGGGATATTCGGCTCTTCCCGTAAGCTTGAGCGCCAGTATTCTTCTTTATTGCTAAGCCAGAGGAATCCTGTCAAGCATTGACCAATGCCGGAGGGGCCATTGCAGACATCTTCAACGCTCGCGATCGAGGAATTGCTTCTGCCATATATTCTACAGCACCTTACTTAGGTCCAGGTGAGCCTACTGCAAACCGGAGAAATGATGGCTTCTTCTTCTATATGCAGCCTTTCTAATGTTACACTTCGTATCGATAGTTGTAGGGCCTATAGTAGGCGGCTTTGTGTCCGAGAATCCAAGCCTAGGATGGCGGTTCACCTTCTGGCTCATGTTCATTTTCTCAGCGGTGAATCTCATTCTTGGTGCAATCGTGACACCCGAAACAGTGCGTCTTATATCCTCGGACATTCTTGGAAAATCTGACATGATGAACTACTAGTACGAACCCGTGCTTCTTCGACGCCGCGCGCAAAAATTGCAGAAACAATCAAATGGATCGTTGTATTATACGACTGCATACCAGCTGAATGACTTGTCTTTCAGGGCACGCATGCGGATCAATTTAATTCGGCCATTTCGTTCGCCTTGTCCCCTTCATCTCGTATCTTCCAAACAGTAACTTCTAGCTTGTGCCGACCTTCTAGGTTTTTTGTTCATGGAACCCATTGTCACCCTCATTGCCCTTTATATATCAATAACCTATGCCACTTTGTACGCCGAGTTCTCTGCCTTCCCTATTGTGTTCCAGGAGCACCGCGGGTTTACCGCAGGACAAGGTGGTCTTGCGTTTCTCGGCATTGGTGCTGGCGTTGTCATTGGCACTGCGTTGGCGCCCATTCAGAATAGACTATACTGGAGGGCTATGGATCGAAGCGAGTCGGGCCATGCATCTCCCGAAGCGTGAGTTCCTTTTCAAAGATAACAAGTCAAACTTACATATAGGCACAGTCGACTGTATTTGGCCATGGTGGGTGGAGTATTGTTGCCTATCGGGCTATTTTGGTTCGCTTGGTGGGTGCAATCCGCTGTTGCTGGATATGTGGTATTCAATGTGGAGATGGTTCTTCTTTTGGAATCAGGACAACGTTTCCCTCCATTCACTGGATAGTTCCTATCCTCGGTGGGATCCCTCTGGGCACTGCGATTGCCCTGATTCTTCAATCGCTCACTGCCTATATGATGGATACCTACACGATATATTGTGCCAGTGCTATAGCAGCTACAGTGCTTTTACGGTCGGTGCTTGCGGCTGCGTTCCCATTGTTCAGCCCTGTCATGTTCAGGGCCCTGGGAGACCAATGGGCGAGTTCTGTGTTTGCATTTTTGGCGCTGGCGTGCATGCCTGTTCCGATCTTGTTTTGGGTGTGTACCGTCCTCTTTCGGGTTGTACTCCTTTCATTGATTTTCATAAAAGAAATATGGGCGAGGAATTCGGCATAGGTCCAAATTTGCGTGGAAAGAGCCCCCGTCCGACTTGGGATCGCGATCGGCTATATCATCCCGTGCGACGACAATTCACGATAAAGAGAAAGGGGCTGATATGAAGGAATACATATCAGCGCCTTGAGACGCTTATGAATTAGGCGTACATTTATGCTTTAGAGGCCACTGTCACATACATACCCATGTTCTGTGTTTTAGTGCACATGAATGACCGACTCAACGAACACTAGACTTTCTATTCCCGGACTAGTGCCTGACGTAATTGCTTGTTGAAATGTGGTAGTGATTAAAGGCCGCGGTTGAACTTGTCACGAATTTCCTGGTCTCATTTTCTCTCGTTTACGAACACATCATTTTGTCTTCTTGACATGTCCACCTCACACTCCTTTCACTTTGACCAGGAATTTTTGAACAGAGATGCACCGCACGTAGCCCAATATCTTCCCACCTCTGCGTTACCGTCTCCCCCAGTCCCAAACGTGTATGTTCACCCCCCTGAGGAGGAGCAGGTTGGGAATCCGCCCTGGTGCTACTTCGACGCCAGCGAGCCGCATGAGGAGCTGTTGCCGTTATCTTCGTCGCACGACTTTTTCAGCGGCTCGCAGACGCTCACCAGCATATCAGAAGTCATGGTTCGACCAACCGCCGACGACGCAGCCGCCTTTCATCGCGCGATGACGGAGTTTGATGACGCTGTGATGCCACGCCGTAGCACCTTTTACCATCAGCGGCCGGAGAGTCCGTTGGGTATCCGTGCGGATGAGATTAGGGAGAGGGTGAAGGTGAAGGAGTCGGTCGGAGAAGACGAAGATGTCATCGAGGTCGTGAAGTTGCGGAAGAGCGCCATGAGGGAGGAGATGGCGGAGAAGCCTGCGCTGACTCTCAAGAAGTCAAAGACCTTCAAGGCGCGTGCAACGTCCGCATTCCGGTCTTTGAAGATTGTTGGCCGCGGGTCGCGCAAGGTTTCTGCGCAGGAGGTGTTTTCATCCAGCGACAATTCAGCACGTAGCTCACAGGAAACCTCCCCAGGGACTCAAGAAACTCCTCTGTGGTTGACTACACCCACCCCCAAGCTGAAGAGACGGGTGTCTCGTTCGTTGTCGCAGATGTTTGGCTTGTCACAGAGTGATACGCCCGCTGGCGATATATCTGACTCCTATGAGGAAGTCACTTCCGAGTCACCCCCGAATGGCGGTCCCCCCGTTCTTAGTCTTCCCTCGTCCATCCGTCGCGCTTCCTCATTGACCATGAGTCGCCCACCCACCAGTGCAGTTCATGTTTCATCGTCACATGAAGAGTTTTGGCCGTGTTCAGAGCTCGTCATCATCGCATGATCTTTTCGACCGACCAACTTCTCCGAGCTTCTCCACGAAGAGTAAGGCCAAACACCGTTTCTCCCTGATGGACCTTCAGCGCGTCTTTTCCTCACCAACGCTGCCTATGCAAGCATTGCATGGAGCGACAAGCGATTCGCTGCCCTCCACCGAGGCACCGCCGACGCCCAAGGATGAGGAATACTCACTTCCATCTTCGAAGTCTTTGGACACGCGAGCTTATGCAAATGGATCAGACCGGGCACAGGTAGTCGATTCCGGAACTGCCGACGATGTCAGCTTCGAGATGCGTTTGGACTCTTTACATTTCGACTCTTTGAGCTTCGATCCAGATACCTTTGACGTTCAGAACCTATGAGTCAAATTATCTACACTCGTATGCACATGAATTGTCACAGCTGCAGATTTATGCCTCACCTTCATGTCCTATCTGCGACACCTCGTTTATCCACCGTTCGCATGCCCACTTCGTCTGCTATATTTTCACCGCGTATGTGCCGATCCATCCCAACATCAATGGTCTTGATTATACCGCTTGCCACGCATTGTCCAGCATTTACAGGCGCATCGATGCGCCGACTGTGTCCAATTCCTCATTCTGTGTTCTTGCTTTTATGACGTCATAACGCTTTCTTTGTTTTTTGTGTCCTTGTTTTTTTTTGTTATCTTTCTCCGTTGGCCAGTTTTCAGATGGATGGTCGCGGTTGTGTTTATGAATTAATCTCCTGCGGTTGAACCGCTTTGCTGTTATCCACTTGCAATGGGCATTCAAGGGACTTTAATATTAGTTTTCGTAGTCAACGGACTTTTAGTGAGCGCCAATCGCAAAATAGGAATGGATGGGCCGTGCGCGTGAAGGCCTGTACACATATAGTATTCGTAGCTACACCGGTACAAGAACATTATGAATCCATCAAAGTCCCCTGTTTTTCATACGGTCGAGCACGTCGTAAGTGCTCCGTATTTGTTGCCTCATGATCCCCATAAATTGCTCGATTTCGCTCATCTGCATCAGGGCCGGAGCCTTCTTTACGCACAGCATTGCTTCTTCTATTTTCTTGCGCAGCTGAATCAACGCATCTCCGTCGGCCCCCTCCTTGCGTGGTTGCGCGGGCCAGTTATGACATTTTCAGCGACGAAGGAAGTCACCGTGACCGGTCCAATTATTGCGCTGACAGTTTCGGTAACCCTGTTAGAGAAACTCTAGTTAGTATAGCATGCAGCAATCTGAGCATAGTGCGTACAAGGCACGGTTCACCAACAATCCAACGAGGATGTTCACGTTCATATTCAACAGCCATATAATCTCCCACACCGCTAATGGCCTGCACATCCGCCATTCCGTTCGGTCCGGATTAGTGGGGCTAGATTTCTCTGAGCGGAGGGTAATGAGAGCATTGCGCATGAGAGCCTGGATTTCAAGGTACGACGATGCGTAAGTCGAACTGAATGACACATGCTTTTGGTCCCACTTACCGCAGTGGATGCAGTAGTAAAAAGTATCTTACACAAGCGGCAACCAATGGTCGAGGTGCTCGGAGAGGTAGACATTTTGAAGCTAGTGAAGACAGTCAATCATACTCAATTAAATATGCGACAGAGGGCCCGCATATGCCGGTCAGAGCCCTATGTGTTCTGATTCCATTGTATATTGAAAAAAAAAAATAACTTGAAGCGGCTGTGCTTCACGAAAGGGTCAAAGATCTTCTGATTGCTGAATTGAACTCGAATCAAGTTGAATACAACGGAAACAAAAGTTACCTGGTACCTATCTTCTGAAAGCATATCCAGCACAGGCATATACAACGAAATCATCGAATGCTGTGTAGTTAGGGTGCGGGTGGTCATGAACCTAGTACAACTGTCTGAGCTCAGCAGACGGGAACTGCCTTCGGCAGCCGCATGAGAACAGAACATCCCAAACCTTGTTAAGAACGTCAATTGGACTTAGTAACGTACCTTCTCTAGCACTTTACTGCAGCATTCCAATTCGGGCATTTGTATTGTCAGAAATCATGTACGGAAATCATTCCAAGGTCCAAGATTCGATACCCACGGAAGAGTTTGTTCAGTGAATTACTCGTCCGCACTGTTCATTGGACAACTGATTACAGCAGGTTGACCGTGGTAAGTGTCTCAATACTTTTCCGATATGACTGTAGTAGAAGAACAGATGAAATTAGCAAACAAAACAATCGGACTGGTATTTAAAGATACTCACTCATCGTGACCAAGGATGTCCATCCGGTGAAAGGATGACTGACGAGAGACAAGCTCCTTCAGAGAGTAAATCCAAATGGCGAAAAAGAATTGACAAACCTTCTCCTACCCTCACCAGTGTTGGCATCGTACTGCTCCCAAACGTATCCCGTTCGCTCATATTCCTATAATGTGGGATTCGTATAAGAGGACATATACGATGACGTGGTTGCCGTACCTTATGGACGTTCTTGATAATATTTTGGCGTAGTTCAGCGTAGATTTCCTGAGCTCTCTCCTGATACGGGCCGTTTTGTGCAGCATACGTCTGCCGCCCAAAAGAGTTTAAAGCTATCTCTGTACTCCATTAGTGAATAAACGCACCTTGTGCAATGCTTGGAGCACAAGATAATTCATCTGCACCCAAATTGGACCTTTCCAGTAGTTCTCGCCTTGTCCAAATTCAGGGTGAGACGCGGATAAGCTCCTCAGACCGAAGGGCGACCATAGGTGTTCAGGATCACGAAGCAGATCGAGAATAGCGCCAAGGTGAGTGGAATCGGGTGGTAAGAGGGACAGCAGGAAAGGGAACAGAGACAGGTATCCTCTATGGCAAACATGATAGGACTCGTCTACCATGTATTAGAACAATCGATAAGTGAAATGACATCCTGAATAAAGGGAAAGTGAGGCACCATCATCATTCACACTCGCGTCACAGTACATCTGTTCCTCTTCATTCCAATGCAGGTCTAGAGCGTTGTGATGAGTTTCCAAAAGGCTAAAGATGGAACACGCAACTTGCCGTCGATATTGTTGATAATGGCCTTCTCCACAGCTTCGAAATACCGTCTGTCATCTTCCTCGCCAATGAACTCTGATATCTCCCGCATCGTCCTTGAGAAGAAACCCATCCACGAGATGAGATCGAGGTGCAGCTCTCCTGCATGCGGCGGGCCTCGAGGGTAGTCATCCATGCCGCTTGTCAGGACGTGCTGTTCGGATCTGCCTCTCCAACGGTATGCTTCCGTACGCGAGCGTGCCTTGCGGGAGTATTGCTTCAGCTGTCCGCGCTGCGTACGTCGGAACCAATCGTAGTGTCGCTTCAATGGCTTGTAGATGGACTTGAGGTAGGATAAAGCTAGCTCGGGGTCCTGAAGGTAGCGACTGCCAGGGCTCTGTGGTGAGGAGAGAGGCACCTGTGAGTCTCTCATACCAAAGTCCATGCCGAGATCTTGGTTGCTAAGTCCACTGGATGCTTTCAAGCGGCCGATGAATGCAGTGACAGCCATCGCCAGAGTTGGAGGGTTAGCAAAGCTGGGCACTTGGGTCTGGAATTCTGCTGGAACCTGAAAAAGCACAATGCTTTAGCTATAGGCCGAACATCTTCTCAGTAAAATACCTTGCTCCGTGCTTCCTCTCCGAGGATTTGCTCCCGAGCAACCCAACCATCCTCGTTGATAAGGTTGATCCAGTCCTTCAGAATTTCCAAGCTGGGGTGATTCAGTAATTATCATCATGAGTGCCGAAATGATCATTTACCTGAGGTCATTATCCCATTGACCGATATGCATCAAGTGGAAACCTTCATCCCTGTACGAAATTGAGCTTATGCTTGAATCCCAGTGCACCAAATAGCATACCAGTAGAAGCCCCGAGGAAAGAAACTTCGACTGGGCGTGGCTGTCAACAAAGCTTTGGGTTCCGTGAACCGTGCACCCTTTTCGATCTTATCGCTATCCTCTTCAGCATCGCTCTCAGCAAGGAAGCTAACCTCCTCGTCCCACTCGTAAGCAAAGGACCTATCGACGATGGATCTTCCATAGAAGTACCCAACACCGCCTATGAGGTTCGATGTTATAGCCTGAGAGAATAACTGAAGTGAATCATGCTCTGCAGAGGGCGGAACAGGGAATGCAGACTGGAAGCGTTCGCTGTAGGAGCTTGTGAACACCCGCATTCCCTCGTCAAGCGTCGCAGCTGTATTCTGTGTCAGTATTGTCGAGATAAAGAGTAAATAATTACTATGTTTTACCATTCAACTTCTGCTTCGCACTCTTGCTTTCGAAGAACACATCGAATTGAAACTTGCCGTCAAAGGATTTTTGAACCGCAAACAAATTACTGCCCGACAACGTTTCGTCGCCTAATTGCAACACAAAGGACGGATCTGGGGCCCCGCCTGCAGGGTTTTGATACGGCACCAACGCATCTTGTGCCCGTTTCAGTATATCCTGTATGATTACCTCTAAGAAAGAGGTATGAGCAGATTTGATAGAGGAGAATCCTCTGATGTACCCTTTGCTTGCCAGATATTGTCTGGAGGAACTCGAAACCCGCCGAAGTGAGTCTTTCCAATGCGATCTTCAAATACATCGGCAAATGGACCGCTAGTGACTGCAGTGTTTTCAGGATCTGAAAACATCGCTATGAGCGCCATTTCATAAGCGAGTCTAATGCATGAAGTACCATCCACAATACGTATAGTGAAGTCATCGAGCTCTGGAGTCGAGCCAGAAAACTCGATGGGCCCGTCTAACCCCTTCACAGGGCGATGAGTTCTGAAATGATATGCTACGCTGTAAAAGCTTACATTTCCGTCTTCTTCGGTGTCCATGTCAAATCCTCCAAGGCCTTCTAGGCCTAGGTAGAATATGAGGGATGTCCGCGAAGGAATATCTAAAAACCATGTAGAGTTTCATGTTGGAGCTTCTATGAGGAAGGCGTAGGTAATGTCTCAAGACATACCAGGGTGTATAGGTTCTCCCTTTATCCTTGCCGCCCAGCTTCCACCGTGTTGACCGCCGGGTACTTTCAGGTACTCCGTAGTGATCTTAACATTGTTCTGTCCGTCCTTCAGAACCTGCACGCCCCCGTCACGAGCGTCATACATCGTCCAGGTATAGCTATCTAACCCATCTCCTTGATCACATGCATGACGGGCACCTACAACGATTATGTCAACATTTAGCAATTGCACATACGTTTAACGAGGACGAACGTGTAAAGGACTGGTAATCTTGAGTACCAAACCATATCAATCCGGTCATGAGAGATTGTGGTATGCGTGGCCTGAGCCCAAAGTAAAGATTGGGGCGGTAAGCGCCCCACAGAAGAGACTCTGAGCCATTGCTGGGCTGTGAAAACACCGAGGGTGCGAGGGGTAGCAGCAACCAGAGCAACCGCATTATTTTACCCTGCGAATTCTCAGAACTGCTCGCCAGAAAAGACAGAACACTTCCAATGGCAAAGCAATAGAGTGACCAATTCTAACCCGTCGCTAGCAATTTGTGAGACAGTGAGTGTGGTTCAAACTTTGAAAGATGTTGGCAAGGACGTGTCACTCATCGCGTGCAGCGCATCTTGCACACAAGATAAGATAAGATTTATTTACGTAACCATTATTGTCGCAAACTGTCACGATCATCTTTGCGGCGGCCTTCCACTTCAAGTTCGCTGGGTGTCTACTTGATCTGTTTTTCTCTCCGACAACGACTCTAAAAAACATGGTTGAAATTACAATACGGAAGCGCCCTCGTGAAGACGCGGTCCTCACGCAAAAAAAGTTCTTCAAAAAGACTGCAAAGGGCAAGGTCATCAAAGGTACCCGATTTCCCATAGTACCATTCAAGAATGCTTACGCTTCTTCTGCGTCATTGTTCGAAGTCATCCGGGAAAGATATCTGAGAGACGACGTTGTCTGTGGTATTCAGGGCTGCCGAGAGTGCTCAAGCTCCACGGAGTCTGCCTTGCCTGTCAATGGTGCACTAGACCATAAGCTATTTCCTAACGGTCACTTCATTCTACCAGACACCAATGTCTTTCTCGCTCAGGTCAGTGCTGCCATAAACGTCGGACATATTTCTATTTTCTATGCAACAGGTGCAATAATTGTCTCGATCTTTATCTACATCGCGTCCTATGTGTCCGTCGTTTTCATGCCTTTTGTTGAGAGAGATACCAGTCCGGTTCGTCTCTGACATTCTACTCACGTTCTCAACTTCTGCGTAGATGGACCTTATGGAGTCCAACCTATTCACACCCCCGATCATAATTCTCCAAACTGTTCTCGAAGAAGTCCGACATCGTTCCTTGCCTTTGTACAATCGTCTCAAGGCGCTCATGAAAATGGATGAGAAACGATCATGGGTCTTCTACAATGAATTTCGTTCGTGAGTTGATTTTCATTCTTCTTCATACAACACAATGTAGATTTCTCGTAGAGAGACAGCTGTAGTACGCGAAGAAGGCGAGACCCCCAATGATCGTAATGATCGAGGTGTGTTCTTGTTACAGAGTACGGTCAAGCTTCGTCATAACCATTTCCTAGGCATTCGCAAGAGCACTGCCTGGTACAGTTCTCACCTTTCCCTAACGCGTCCTCCGATACGTGGTCAAATCAGGCCTCCCCTCCCAAATATTGTACTCCTTACAGATGACGTCGCCAACCGTCAAAAGGCAGAAAAAGAAGAGATTCATTGTCTCTCAGGCAAGTGTACTTCAGACATTTTTTTCTGTCGTTGAGATCTTATTTAGCCCTTTAGTCCGTCAATATGTCGAAGGCATGCCAAAGTCTAGCGAGCTATTAGACATTTTGTCAGCAGCAGGCATGAATGGTATTGAACCAACAGTTGCATCTGGTCGCATTGTCTTGTACCCGGATGTACGTCTCATATCTTGTCTCTTGTCTCCTGCTTACATCGTCTGATCTTTCTTTGCAGTACCTTCCCACCGCCAATCTCATCGCAGGTGTCAAAGCCGGTTCACTACATCAAGGACATTTCAATGCCAATCAGTACAATTATTTAGAGGTGAGACATGTCCCAATACATGTTCCTGTCATCAATAACATACTGTGATCCCATGCTGTGATCCCTTAGGGTAGTGTCAACGTTCCTGCATTCACGAAGCCCGTTCTACTGGTCGGTCGGGAAAACATGAACCGCTCGGTACAAGGAGACATAGTAGTCGTTGAAGTATTTGACGAAAAGCAATGGAAGGCTCCCGCAAATGAAGTTATTGATCAAGAAAGTACGTATCGGACAATCGAACCTTAGTTCGACCTCGTTGTAACAACCTCGCGTTTTTAGTAACATTGAAAAATGACAACGTCGAAGATTCGGACGAAGAAGGCGAGAACAACGGAGCAATTATCGACGAGCTCAGAGTTATGAAATTGGAACAATCTGCAAGACCACCTGCTGAGAAACAACCAACGGGTCGTGTGGTTGGGGTCATCAAGCGAAATTGGCGAGCGTGAGTACATGGATCCCCCATGGCCACTTCGGCTGTCCCGCTGACGTCCTTGGAATATAGATATGTCTGTCATATCGACAGCACGTCCTTGACTTCCTCGAACACTACATCCTTCTCCCAACAGACTGTCTTTGCTACACCTGTATCGCGACTTCTGCCGCGGATTCGCATGCGTACGAGACAAGCTCCTTCGTTGATTGGACAGAAGATACTTGTCACAATTGACAAGTGGGACAATGCTTCACGTTACCCTGAGGGCCACTTTGTCCGCTCTTTAGGCAAAGTTGAGAGTAAAGAAGCTGAACAGGAAAGTCTGTTGCTGGAGTTTGACGTTCCTTATCGTCCGTTTGGCAAGGCAATTTTGGATTGCTTGCCCCCTGAGGGAGAGCAGTGGGTTGTTCCCCCGAAAAGTAGCACTAGTCCAGAATGGAGAGATAGAGAAGATCTACGGAATCTCATCGTCTGCAGCATTGATCCGCCAGGTAATGTAGCTACCATTCGTCATGTGATGAACAGTTGCGCTAATATGGTCATAGGTTGCCAGGATATAGACGACGCATTGCACGCTCGTCGTCTTCCGAATGGCAACATTGAAGCCGGTGTTCGTAAGTAAAGCTGGTTTCCATCGCAGCTCAGATTTGCTCATTTTGTCGCAGATATCGCTGATGTCTCGCATTTTGTTCTTCCGGATAATCCTATGGATAGCGAAGCTGCATCGAGAGGAACGACGGTGTACCTTGTTGACAAACGGATCGACATGTTACCCGCTTTGTTGGGGACAAATCTGTGCTCGCTCCGTCCTCATGTTGAGCGCCTGGCGTTCTCCTGCATCTGGGTAAGTTTACAGGACACTCCTAAAACACCTATTCGACTAATACACCTACTCAAGGAATTGTCCCCCGAAGCTGAGATCGTTAACGTCCGGTTTACGAAGTCAGTGATTGCTTCAAAATCGGCTTTCACATACGAAGAAGCTCAGATCCGCAAGGACGACCCGTGAGTCTACTCTTTTATCTGCGAGCTATTGCAGAGATTCATCTTATCATAGGAGCCTCCATGATGAGCTGACGGAGAGCATCCGTCTTCTTAACATGCTCGCTCGTAAACTCAAAGAGGGTCGCATGGCCGCGGGCGCGCTGAATCTGGCTTCGCCGGAAGTCAAGATCCAGATGGACAGTTCCGAATCGTCGGATCCTGTAGATGTAGAGCAAAAGGAATTGAGAGAAACGAACAGCCTCGTCGAGGAGTTCATGCTCCTCGCCAACGTCAGCGTGGCCAGAAACATCCAGGAGACGTTCCCGCAGACTGCTGTCCTCAGGTAACATTGCTTGTTGTTTATACTGACATTGTATAGCTGATGAGTGGGATTTTTCAGACGGCATCTGCCCCCACCGAAGTCGAATTTTGAGAAGCTTCAGGACATCCTTAAGAAGCGGCGAGGGCTGACATTGGACGTCTCTAGTTCGGGTGCATTGGCAGCCTCGCTCGATAGGTGTATCGTGCGTATTGCATGCAACCCGAAGCGAGCTCTGATACTGATGTTTCCGTTAGGACCCCGACGAACCGGCGTTCAATACGCTTGTGCGCATCATGGCGACCCGATGCATGCTATCCGCAGAATACTTCTGCTCTGGAAGTGTATCTCGGGATACATTTGGTCATTACGGCTTAGCAAGTCCTATATACACCCATTTCACTAGTCCCATCCGGCGATATGCAGGTGGGCATTTACAGGCATCTAATGCGGTTGATCTTGTTGACATACTCATTCTTCTACCAGATGTCTTGGCTCATCGGCAGCTTGCCGCTGCCATCTCTCACTCGCCGCTCCACGCTTCCCTTCACTCCAAATCACATGTAGAACGAATTTTGGACGTGGTGAATCGGAGACATCGGATGGCTCAGATGGCAGGGAGGGCTAGTGTTGAGTTCTACGTTGGGCTGGCGCTCAAAGCCCGTGGTGAGAACGCTAAGAAAACCGACGGCGGTCAAGTGAGGGAAGATGCGTTCGTCATTCGGACGTTCAGAAATGGGCTTAGCGTTTTTGTTTCCAAGTGAGTCCTCTGTTTCCCGTAGACGTAGGGCCGAATGCTCACCAGTCTTCGTAACTAGGCTGGGGTTGGAGGGCTTAGTATTGTTTAAGCGAGACACCCAATTCGACGCGGACAACTATACCATCACCGTACCTTCGTTTGTGGCCGGTGGAAAAGAGGTACAGATCGCGGTGTTCGACAAGGTGACTGTGAACATCGAAGTAGAGAAGGATAAGAACACACAGCGGGGGAGGGTGAAGATGACGCTTGTCAGCCCGGTCGACTCAAACGCACTGTAATTTCGGTTTACAGTTTATCACGGCTGCAATTCTACAAAAGGCTACCTGAGGGACTCTGGTGTTCAGAATTCGGATTCATCTAATGGAATCCTGTCTTTTATGACTGTTCTATCTCCTCGATGGCCATGTCTGTTTTAGGACATGCACATTGCAACAGCCGCACAGCCGGCACGGATACGGAGACATACTTATAGACAGTTACACACGAGCAGGGCATTACGCACTGATTCTGGGGTTGTTTCCATGTACCACACCAAGGGGTCCTATGGTTCGTACTCGACGATGAAAAAATTAACTCAGTTAATCAGCTGTCCTTACCTGGAACGCCAATTTGCATGCCTCATTAAGTACTGCTGATTCAGTGATGCTCAATCATAAGGATACCGAGATATATTCTGGATGACCTGGTGTGAGTAAAAGCGATGAAAGCCTTTAGAAAAGACTTGGAGTCAGCCCATCTGCATCGCCCCCAGGTGTATTACCTTGCGGTATCGCCAACGCGGCCCCGGTTAAAGACGGCGTCACGAATTCGACTTGCAAATAATTGAGTGACCGCGCTCTACGGCCATGACTGACCATGACTCGGACGCCGAAGCGACCATTTATGAACAGTTTTGGGAAGATAGGGCGTTGTTGTGGGTTGTTGTGCTCATCTGGAGTCACGTCACATGGAAAGCTCGTTGTGGCCTCCTCTATAAGCACTCACCGGCACCCTCTCCAGCATCGCTACATTGACTACCACCAACCTCTTTCTTCATCGTCGCACAACCTTTTCTCGTCTTTGAACGCCCTTACGACCATCCACAGTCTCGTTGTTGTCGATCATCCGATATGCGGTCCAAGTTTAAGGATGAGCACCCCTTTGGTGTGTAGCAAGCGCAGTCGTCGCATACGCAAGCCCGCTCGCTCACTTTGCTTGCTCATTCACAGAGAAGCGCAAGGCGGAAGCGGAGCGCATCAGACAGAAGTATCCTGATCGTATTCCAGTATGCCATCACGTTCCTCGTAGCACGCGCGCAGTGAACTAATGAACCCGGTAACACACTTCAAGGTGATCTGCGAGAAAGCGGATCGAACAGATATACCAACTATCGACAAGAAGAAATATCTGGTACCCTCGGTGCGTGCGATGTCTACTCTTAGTTACAAGCTGGGGTTGACTGTTGTCTGCGCCTGCTGCACTATCACTAGGATCTTACGGTCGGGCAGTTCGTATATGTGATTCGAAAGCGCATCAAGCTCGCGCCGGAGAAGGCCATCTTTATCTTTGTCGATGAGATCCTTCCACCAACAGCGGCGCTGATGAGTGCGATCTATGAGGAGCATAAGTTCGTATACTGTCCTCTCTACGCCGTACTCTCAATGACTGACGCATATTCTCCAGGGATGAAGACAATTTCTTGTACGTTAGCTATTCTGGGGAGAATACGTTTGGGCAGAAGGGATGGGTTGAGCTGCCATCAGACGCATGATGGATGTTCCGTTGAGCTGATGCCTGTCGGTGAATGGACTCCACCGAACGTAGATAATAATCGAGTGGTTACCTTGGGTCTTGGGGGAAGAGGGTAGTCAGGGATGACCGCGCTACTCAATCTATCTCTACTCCATTGATGTCCTCTTCAAGTTCTCCCGATAGCGTTCATACCCACCCCTCATTCCTCCCTTGCTCGTATCGGCCTCCTTTGTACTTTATATTTGTTCGTTTTTCCTCCTTTTTTTTTTTTTTTACTCGCAACGTGAAATGGAATCTGTTTTGTGTAGTTGGGCAAAGTCGATGTCGACGTGTGCTTCATTGATTGAGTAACTTTGGGTTGTTGTGTCGCCCGGCCTCCGCTAGTTTGCCTCGAGGCCACGGCGTGTGCACTGTGTAGAACCGATAAGATCTGGTACGTCGGTAACCTCCGAGTCCTAAATGTGCCTATGCGAAGGATTCATCTGCTTCAGCTAATGTCGGAAAATCTAAATGTGAGTTATAATACATGATAACGCATGATAATGCCTTAACGAGCGGGCCGCATTACAAAGCATTATCGAAAAAGAGTTTTTGATTATGACCCCATTGAGCCGGCATTGCAATGACCGGACTGTTCATTGCAATGACCGTGACAGACCAATCACAATGAGCGTGGCAATGATGTGACAATAAGCATGGCAACACCGTGACAATGACCGTGACAATATCATCACAATGAGGTTGCAATGCCATTTTGGATGACCGAAATGGTAAATGAAAAATTATACCCCTAGCCCAGTACACGGAATTCTATTAGTTATTACTTATATTCTCTATTTACCACTTACTCTGTATACTACCATTTACTTGTTACTGTACTACTTATTACTGTATACTACCATTTACTTGTTACTGTACTACTTATTACTGTGTACTACTAATTACTGCTTACATTCTACTAGTTACTTATTATTATATACTACTACTTAATTCTTACTGTGCTACTAGTCGTTACTTACTTCTTACTATCTATTACTATCTACTACTAGTTACTTCTTACTGGTCAGACTGGGATTTGAACTTACGATCTACACTAGATTTACTTAGAAATTTGGGCAGCATTACCACTCCACCAAAGAGCCATAAATATACATACATATGAATTTCCTATATACAACTGCGGCACATGCATCTCATGGATTAAGTTATAACTGAGCAATGCAATGACACGGTGAGGAAGATGGCAGGGTCAGGAGGGCTCGTACAGTACATACAGTACAGATGATACTAAAAAAATAGAGTATTGGTGAGGAAGGGAGTGGTTTTTGTGTAAAATACAAGTGCAATGACATTGAGGCGGTGCGAGCACAAGAAGATCGAGCACGAAATCGCTACTCACAGCGGTAAATGTCCATCTCTCAAAAGCCGTCCATCACTGGTGGGGTGTGCGCCTATGAGGATGACATCTGAGACGCGGCTGACAACGAGCTCGCAGATGTCGAGGGTCGCACTGACCGGCTGTTCCATCCCCCCTCCATGTCCACGCCCCCATCCATCCCACCCATCGGCACCACGTACGCAAGTCGGCTGCCTGCGATGACGCAAGTTGCTGCTGTAGGGGTCGACAGTGGGCAGCTGGATCATGCTGCGGGAGCGATGCATCGAGTGTTCATCGCCGCCTGCCGGTTGAGGTGAGGTCGAGGGCCGCTGATTCATGTGCTCATAAGGCGTAGGATACGGGTTGACCGCCTGGCTGTGCCGTCGCCCACGTCGGATGCTGAGGGAGCCCGTCACCATCGAATAGTTGGCCTTTGAGGAGGGAGGCCAAGAGGACGTGGGCGTGAGGGGGGCGCGGATGACCGGACCTTGGGCGGAAGTAGTCATGCGAGTAGCCGTGGTGGTTGCCCTCCTCGTACGTGATAGAGTAAATCGACGAGTAGCCCATCGCGAGCCAGCTGTCAGGCGACAATAAGGACGCGCTGTGCTGCATGGAGATGGACGAGATGGAGGAGCTGTAGGAGGCATTGATGGTGGGGTGAGAGGGAGGATACCCGCTGCTGCTGGGATTGAGGAGAGATGAGGGGCTGCCCGAGTGGCCCGAGGAACTGCCGCTGCTGACAGATGAGAACTGCCAGTTGGACTGCTCAGGGCTGTACGTGTACTGAGAGGGCATCATGTCGCGGCCCGAGGTAGTGTAAGGCATGTTGCTAAACCCACTGGCAGCGTCCTCGCTGGGGGAGATGGGGTGGAGGAGGTGAGGGGAATGATTATACATGCCATGCGAGGACATGCCATGAGAGGACATGGGAGGATCAGAAGGATACGATCACGTCCGAGCCAGCTCGCAACGCTCCAATTGAGAGGGCACCTTCAGAATCAGACCCGTTCACGATACCAGGTGGTGCGAGTGGCCAACCAGACAGCTCAGATGGGGCAATGCCGCTATCCTCGTCCTCCGACAATATGACTGCTGAGTCTCGTGGCTTGTACTTCTTCTCGAGCTTAGGGACTGACCTGACCTCGAAAAGCTTCTTGCTTGGTGGCATCGCCTTTTGCAAGCACTTGAGAGGAAAGAGGGTCCGAAGTTGCAGTTGCGTCGCAGGCAATATTAAAGAAAATGAGTCAGAAAACACACGGGCGCATGAGGAATCAATAAAGACAACGCACGCTAAGGGGGAAAAGTGCGCTACGTAGTTGTTCACAGATATACTGGTCGGGAATGCCAGGCCTGTTGTGCACACGAAATCGTCATCAATCGATCGCGGAAATGTTCTTAGTGGGTGCAGGAAAGTACTGTGAAGGTGCAGCATATAGAAGGCCAGATGGTGGAGAGGCAGAGCGACGATAATCAGCCTTACAAACTGCTGAACTGGATGTTAGGGAATGGTGAGAGAATGGTGAAGCAAAGGACTGGATCTGTCTGAGGTAGGAGGAAGAGAGGCTGCTGCCTCGTCGTCACTCAAATTTATTAGTCAGTGACTCAGCATTGCAGGCGATGCTAGTTGTCTCCTCTGAGATGCAATTCTGGCTCACGTTTTAAGGAGTTCAGTTTTATGGACATCAGAATCAATTCAGTGTTTATCGGAGAGGAGAAAAAAATCAAGATACATGCAAAATCAAGGTGTGAGTTCAACTAAGTCTAATATTCTGCCGCATCAAAAACGTCTGAGTCTACTGGCGGGAGCGAGTAACACGACGGTCGGCATTGGCCACTCTATGAGCAACGGGAGCCCTTTTCTTCCTAGATGCACCATGACCCGACTGTGATATTCCGGTGAAGTTTCCACTCCTGTCGTGTCAATGGCCACAGCGGCGTCCGGGAGGTGAGCCACAGCGGCATCCAAGAGGTGAGCCTCATCGGCAGTGGTGATGGTAGTCTCAGGATGTGGCTAAGCATTCTCTGTAGCAACTGCAAAAGGCTGGGCAATACCCGTGGCAGTATCTGCTGAGGTAGAAGCAGGGGGATAGGAATTGGAAGGCGTAATAGCCATGCCCAAGTCGTCCGCAGCGATATGGACGTCATTGAGTGCCGATAAGATACCTAGAAAATTTAGATCAGTATCGGTCTATAGTTTAGAATGAAGATGACGTACCATCAGTGTCCGAAATGAAACTTGCGTCGCTGTCTTCCTCTATACCCTCTAACAGAGCAGAAGCGTCGAGGTCATCAAAGCTCCCTCCATCTCTCGAAGCATCGCCGGTTGATGCTGACATTGTAAAGACAGTCTGGTCGAAATATTTGAAAAGGTTCTTGATCGTTGTTTGATTCCGACCCTTGATGAACAGCTTTTTGTAAAAATTGAAATCTTCGTAGTACCTGATATGCGACCGTTCTCCCTCTTTTGTAAGTTTTGTGTCGGGCGAAAGGAGAAAGCATGCCTATACCAACATCAATGCGTTAGCAGGAAAAATATGCAAACAGACTTACCATAGTTGCTGCAAATGCTATACCCCCCGGAGTAGTCGATGTCACTCCCCAGAGATGTGCCAGGGTGTGCGGGCCACCCCCGTTCAATGCTTTAATTGATCCATCCACCGACACAGAGTTTTGGCTAAACAAGGTGATATGAAGGATCTATAAATCAGCATATTTCAGTATTGCAATAGGAAATAGCAAGGAAAAGGCTAGATTTATTTACTCATACGAGAACCTTTGACTTGAACATGTTTCGCTTGTCTATCTTCTCATTGGGAAAGAAAATAGGAGGAAGTGCTGAGTAGGGCGCACGAGGTGAAGAGGTGTCGGCCTTCAAAAGTGCTTGGAGTTCCGGCACAGCTCCACGATCATAGTTGACTTCAAACCATTTCGCAGAGAAATTGTTATTGCCAAATATCTTGAGGGCGTTCAAACGGAGGCGATGAACAATTGTTGAGCATTGAGATGAAAGAGCCTTCTGAAACTAAGAATGCAGTAAGTAGTGCAACCGTGAAGGGAAAAAACAGCAAGTTAATGATGGCTTACGACTTTTCCGAAACTGCTATGATTCTGCATCATGTCGTGCAGATGAGTGGGAATAAGACTGTACAGATCGGCAATGACTCCTTGTTTGATTGACAGCGGGGCCTTGTAGCGATCTTCACTATCGGCTGGCATCCTCGGCGCAGGTTGAAGGAAAATGGAGGGCTCGACCCACATCTCCTTAATTACGAAAAATTGACGGCCAAACTTGCTGATGTCTTCTTCTTCTTCAGTCATGGACTCCTGTGCACCCTTGCGCCATCTCCGTCGACCTCCCCCACTAGATTGTTCAGCATGCAGAGAGACAATTGTGATCTGTGCATTCCGCAACTTCTCTAGAAGACTTCGAGCTAAAAGCTGTGTGTTTCTAATGACCTGCAAAATGAAATCTCCATGAGACTAGCGATCAAAGGGTACCCGGCCACATACTTCCTGATACTCTTCAACTGTCGCTACAATGTTAGGCATGTGAATGGCCTTGAGCTCACTTTGCAAGACTTCCAAGTCAATGTCTTCAGCATGATCATCCTCAGCACCAGAGTCTAAATCATACTGATCCTGATCGTCAGCCATAGGTTGAAATGTAAGTTGAGCATCGTAGCAGTAAAGCAGTAAGTGACAGTGGCAGCGAGGCAGCAAGTTGATGAGTCACTAAAGTATCATTTCTAAATCAATCACCGCCTCAATATCGCTCATGACATTCTATGGCATACAGTTACAGAATTCCCCACCGCTCCCCTTTCGTTCGACAGCCGTCGGCTCATCCACCACCAGTTACTACTTCTCGTCCGCGCCCTCTCAAAGCAAAGATTCGTCTAGATTTTGGATCTTGGATATACCGATACGCTCTTACATGGCAGGCCTCCTGATATTCGAGAGCACTGCATCACAAAATCCATGCTGAAGCATTCATTTTCCCGCAGGTTCCTATCCATGAGACACCAGAATCCCTGTTCAAATCAAACCAACTGTTCTTCCCCCCTCTTCCTCCTGCCGCGTAGAACAAGCCGAACATAGACCATTCATTTCTTCGGCAGCTCCTAGCTATCCTGCGGGTCGCATTTCCTTCCTATCGATCAAAGGAGGTTGGGATCGTGCTTCTGCATAGCATGTTCCTTGTGCTGAGAACGGTACTAAGCGTCGGCGTGGCCAAGCTCGATGGAAGAATTGTCAGGGATCTTGTGAGTTGTATTGACATGATACCTTATAGATTTTTAATGCGTCAATAGGTGAGTGCCAATGGGAAAGGCTTCCTCTGTGGCCTAGGACTATGGTTCCTCCTCGCGGTACCAAGCATATACACCAACTCAATGGTACTTCGGCATCGTCTCCTCATACTTGAGTCTACACTACTGACCTACTTTTCAGATCCATCACCTCCAATCCAATCTCTTGCTCTGCTTATGCACCAAACTCACGCACTACACACACGACCTCTACCTCTCCTCGGAGCCGTACCTCCACTATTACTGTGTCTACAATGAAGGTGGGCTTGAAGGAGTTGATCAGTACATCACTGTGGACATCGCGAGCTGGTCGGACAGCATCTCCGGTCTATATGGCAATCTGCTCAAGCCGCTCCTTGACTTGACTTTGTTCACATCACAGCTGTCGTGCATGCTGAGTGTACGTGGCACCGTTGCGCTGTTCGTGAATTACTATGTCATGGCCAAGATTCTGCGCATGGTCACACTCGCGTTTGGGCGGTTGGTGGCCATGGAGGCACGTTTGGAGGGCGAATATCGCGCTGAGGTAGGCCGCGTTGGGCGAGAGGGTGAAGAGATTGCGTGAGGATTTCTTGTCATTCAGAACATGAAGGCTTGTGAAGGCTGACTTATTTTTTTCTCTTTATCATCAGATTTTACAACGGGGGCACGCGAGAACGCAACATTCTCTGGCGGGCATATCTCAGACTGATCAAACATGTGAATTCGATCATCAAGGTCAGCCATATGTCATGGTTCATTCTCATCTATCGCTCATACTCTTCCTCCTTTTTGACTAGATTCGCATCGCCTATGAGTGGACAGAGGACTACATGATCAAGTACCTCTGGTCTGCTGTGGGATACTGCTTAATCTCGATCCCCATCCTCTTCACGCCCAGGTGGTCCCTAGGTGTGCAGACAAGAGCGAAGATGGTGATCACAGACGACACAGTCGCAAATCAGACTGAGAGTTCGTAATTCACCACTTTGTTTGAAAGGGTAGATATTGACTTTTCTTTTCACAATTTGCCCAGATTACATATCCTCGTGCCACCTGCTGCTCTCACTTGCGGACGCAGGAGGTCGCCTGATGTATGCCTACAAAAATCTGCTGACCCTGCACCCGTTTCAGACATACGAACGATCCTGTCCACTACAGATACCTCTACAGACTGGACAGAGCCCGCGAGGGCTAGGTGGGGAGAAGAGCCCACGAATTATTGGTCACAGTCGGTCAATGACAACAATTAGGGAATGTACGGCGGTGTGGGCTCATATGCATCTGTCCTGACGGTGGACAAGATCAACATCGATGGACGTGACGAGGAGGAGGAGAATAACTGGTGGAACGCGGCCGTGCACAAGAAGCATCGTTGCCCAGGTTCTGGCATCCTACCGCCTCTGCTCGCAGACAAACTCCACAACTCGCTGCACTCTCTCTTCTCAGTGAGCGTCTTGCCTCCTCATATCAAAATCCCTTCCTTCCCTCCATCCACCCTCAGCTTCTCCTCCTCCTCTCCTCTTATTGCATCTGGCTCCACCGCCGTTCATTCAGCTGACCGCTGAGGAATTGCACACCGCCGTTCTGCACCCAAACGTGTATCACTGCACTGGGCACAACGGGTGGGCCATATTCATTGGAAGTCTTCCTCCTTCTTTCCTCTACTCACGTGCTCATTCCTCAAGAACAATACGGTGCCACTGCTCGACCAAGCACGCCGGCGCAAAACAGGTTCATGCATTGGTAAGGCGAGTACCCGCGCGGACAGGCAAACATGGACACACCATCTACATGTATATGAGTGAGCAGTCGACGTGCGCTAGCTCATGCCAGCATTTTGCCGGAGCGAGTGGGAGAGCACAATGCTAGAGAAGCGCAGGCGGTGCAAAGTCACACTGCGTTTGGATGAGCTGGACAGGGATGCACTCGAGAAGGCGATTGAGAAGGGAGAGCTGATGGAAGAGGACGAGGAGGAAGAGGGAGATCTATCGGACTTGTAAGTCTGTTGCCAGTGCTCGTTCTATTGTGTCGCACATCTGACGGAGAGCCGCATATAGAGCATTATGGTCAATGAGTCGTTCAGCGTTGTCTCGGAGTTGCACGATGGTGTGAAGCTCAGGTGCCTATGGGAGCAGGAGATGAGCAGCGAGATGATGCCAGATAGGGCGTACATGACGTTGGAGGTGCCAAAGGAGATTGGTGATCGTATGTTGATCGCTATCTATTCTGTGAGGGTGAGTCGAATCACTCGTGATGCTCTTTTTTTGGAGGGATATCTAACTGTTTTATGCTCAAGTTGAAGATCAGCCTGCGCAGGGGGATAAGATGCGCAAGGCCATGTCAGTAATTGCTGGGGCCAGGGACAGTGCACACCTCTGCCAGTTCTTGGAAACAAGAACTGATCGTACGTATTTTCAAATGCCTGCATAAATGATAGTCATTGTACATGTTCTACTATGCCCTTTCCACAAATATCTGAAATTTATGTGTCAGTCTTTCAAACAAAATGAGTGTGCGGTGCTCACCAAATGTGCATCCCTTGAAGTCGCAAAAATATGTCGGGATCAACAACATCAACTACGAGCAATTCATCTTGCCTCTCGAAGTCATCAACTAGCAGCACACCACGAATGATGGACTGGACTGGGATAAATTTGGATGATGCTCGCGGTTTCGCACGCACACGAATGAATCCCAAATCTCTATCCTTTTGGCGAGGTGGACCAGTAAGTGCATCAAATGGGTGAATTAATGCAATGGGGTAGGAGATATCTTCAACAATGCATGTGAAGATAAACAAAAGTCGTGCGAAGATAAGGCCATTGACTGTGTTTATTAAAACACAATCACGCCGTTCGCTACCATGGAATAGAGGACTGCAGTGTAGATAATCCATGGTCTCTCTTCAATCAACCATGGATTCATATTTGATTTTGAGGAAACAATATTCTCTGATCTAAAGCAAAATCTGATTTATCAATTGCTCATGGTGAGTTGAAGATAAATGCGTACGACACCATTCATTCCAAGCTTGATGGGTGTATCATTTGGTAAACTGATACCATTGACAACAAAAAATTCTGTCAGCCAAAGACTCAGTCTTTGTGATAAGTTCTTGAATGCGCCATCATTTTTGAATTCATCATCAATATCTTGAAAGGAACACAACGGCTGCCGAGCTCCAAGAATGGTATGGCCAGCTGATAGAATTGAAGATTGCTGAGGCTCTTCATCCAAATCGTCATCTACTAGAGCTTGATCCTTATCAAGTAGATCAATTTGCTGTTGAAGAAGAGCCATAACCAAAGTATAATGATCGATGTTGAGAATCTACAAAAAACTGTAAGAAATATTTTTATAAATCATGATAAAATCAGAGTTAAAAACCTGAGAAGCAACATTCTTTTTATTTGTCTGTAAGGCATAGGCATCTTTTAATGCTCCATGAAGTTTTTCGTTTGGTTTTGTATTGTAATTTCGAGTTGCGCCTTTAGCCTTGATATCGTCAAACAAATGCTGATGAGAATGGATTTTGGGAAAGTTCCAATTCTTTTCATCATCAGATTGCTTCGCATATTCCTAAATTAAAAGATAGTTAGTTTTAAAAAATACTGATATAAAATAAGAATAAAATGTTACCTTGATATGACTTTCAAATTGCAATAATGCTCGCTCTCCTGCCGCAATAGTTTCATCGGTATGAACATCGAGAGATGCATACATATCCAAAACCAGATAAATTCGAATGCATCGTAGCAAAAGATAGCCTTGTTTGTTAGAATGCATATCGCCTAAAATATTGTGCGATATGAATAAAACAACCTAACATAAAAGAAATTATAAAAAGGAAATCAAACTAATATATATGAAATCAAACCTTGGATAAATCTTCAAACTTTTTTCCATCTGAGAATGACATCTTCATAACACTAGTGAAGTGATTGAGATCTTTCCAACGGGGGATTCCGCAAGCTCATCCCCCCTTACATAGAAAATTCCGTTCGTCATCCACCGCCGTGTCCTCACCCCACAAACAAAAACGCGTTTCCGATTCCGGGTCCCCATCCCCCCTACGGCTTCGTCTGACGTACGAACACCCCGGCCCAGCAGCGGCCTCGCCAAAAAAACGATGTCGTCCTCTGAGCTCATCGAAATTCGACACCGACCGTGGGCTGAGCGCTGAACATGAACGTTTGAACAGACATGATCAGCCGTCCCCGCGTCACCCCCTAGCCTGATCTCTTCATGTGTGACGACGGCCCACCCCATGATGCTCGATGATGGCACCCATCCGGTCACGATGCACTCTAGAGTGCTCGCTATCGCCATAACACACACACATCAAAAAAGTAAAGTGATAAGCGTCGCGAGCCCGTCTTCTTTATTATTGAATATGGCCATGCCATACGAGGTCCTGCGTCATCTCGCTTTCGGATGATGCGTTCGGACTTCGAACGTTTGTTGGACGCGCACCCCCGGCTCGTCCGCACCGTCCGAGCAACGAGGCGCGGCGTCTTGACTCTTGGGCGGAGAGTCGCTCGTTCTGGCCAGTCTTCCAGATATCGTTTTATCGTTCCCGTGAAGGCTTGGCGCGCGCAGCTCCTAACTTTTCCTCCTCCTTGTGGACGTGGACGTCGAACCGGAACCCCACCCTCGTCCTGGCCAGTTTATCATGGTATGGGTCATTCATGATCAATATTCAGGGTCAGGTCAGGTCACGGACACGCTCTTGATACGAGCGTCCGTATACGTCCACCGGCTCTGCGATCCCACTTTGTCTTTGTCTGGCAAGGTCACCGGGGCACGAACCACGTACGCTTTGGCTCATCCCATTCAAAAACCGATTGTATAGTCCCGAGCACCAGGTGATCCGACGATTCAATGGCCTCGCCGATTGCAAGGCATATGTGTGAGTATGTGGATATGTACGATACGCGGACCGCCGGGGACCTCCCGCGGGTCTATTTCCCAACACTACCGGACTCGGAGCCCCCTCGTCGACCCATGTCCACCTCCGAGCCCAAGGCAATCGTATCCTACTTTGCAGATGA
This sequence comes from Bondarzewia mesenterica, assembly GCA_004802705.1. Taxonomy (NCBI): domain Eukaryota; kingdom Fungi; phylum Basidiomycota; class Agaricomycetes; order Russulales; family Bondarzewiaceae; genus Bondarzewia; species Bondarzewia mesenterica. The sequence goes on along the minus strand of SGPL01000234.1, from coordinate 17,331 downwards.
TCGGAATGGCCAGCTTGGTAAGGTCCCAAGAAGAAAATCAAAAAACGCGACCTCCTCGGACTGGGGCCTTGCAAGCCAAGTCGGCCTTTTACGTGCGTACGTACCGCGGACGCATCGACATCTCTCAGCGTCCGCCGGCAGAGGGCGCCAGAACGCGTCAGCCGTTCCCACCGCCGGGGCAGCCTTCCTCGCCGAAGTATATGTATGCCCATGCAGGCGTCCGCCAATCCACCGGCCAGCGTCCGTCGTCCGCCTATCGTATCGTCCTGGAGCCAAAGAGGCGCTGATCGAGCGCTTCTCGGCCCCAAGCCTCGCGTCTAAACGAGAAAAAGAGATGCAGAAGACGGGTCCGCGCATTGCAGAGGGGTGCCGTCCTAAGTGGGGGGGGGGGGGGCGATGGCGACGTCGCGTTGGAAGATTCGATGCGCCACTCACGGGTCCGGCATGGTAGCAGGCAGTGTCATGTCGAGGATCGCCGTTTCGATTTCGACCGTCGGGAGGCCTAGGCTGCCCATTTCGCGCTGGCGGACCCTTTGAAACGAACAGCACAGAGTTCCCACCGACCCGAGAGTCTGATCCCACGGTGCGGGGCTGCGTCGAAGGATCCGCCGATCTGAAGAACGCCGCCGGCACGATGCGGGGGGGAGGAGTACGTGACGTGACGTTCGGTGCGCGAGCTTCAAAGCTTCAGATTGCGCTTATCTCCCGGCGCGTTGCGCATCGTTTAGGGAACTGACTGTCCTCTTTTCTCTTTTCGAGGAAAAGCGGACGTCATGGACCCCGTATGAGCTTATGGTATGGCTTGGATGCTTATCTCTTGCGATAGCGCGCGTCATGAGTGCGCATCATCTGGCGATCCCGATCTAGAAGAGGACGGTGCGACGCTGACGAGCCCACGATCGGGATGTCCGTATGCCCATATATATGCGCGTACTTTGCCTGCATGCGGATGGCTCAGACGCGTATCACCCTGCCTGAGCTTGAGCTTGTGTCCACCCTTTTTCGAGCGTCGAGCGCCGAACCCTCGACGACGCGATGGAGCGAGTGCGTATGTCAGCCCTCTCGGTTCTCGGCCGTTTCGCACATCGTGACGCCATGGTGATCCCTCGTGCGTCGTCGCCCGCGGCCGGCACGCACACGCATGTACGTGACCCACTCACGCCTTTTTTTTCTGTCTGTCCGCCGCTCCATGGCCCGTCCGCCGTCCATGTGTACAATATACGTTATCGACCCCGGCACCGCGTCGCAGGCATGCACAGAGTTCAGAGTTCGCAACTGTATAGGCTATACCCAATCAACTGACTCTTGAGCCATACACACCACGCCCGGCCGTGAGAGTCGTTCTCAAGCTCAAGCTCTAGCTCTCTGGGGCCCCACAATCCATTACACGCCCCTGCATCTCACCCCACACAACCCAAAAAATCGCTTACATGCTCCCCAATTCACTCAGAAAAAACGGGAAGACGGAAATGAAGTGCGTTCGTGCCAATCTGGTCGTGTTCTGCCACGGTAGGGGACGTGGTATAGGGGCGAGCCGCTTCCCGGCCTGTACAGTACGTTAACCCGTCGACGTTCCGACCCACGAGCGACTCGAGTACATGTATACGTGTACGTATGCAGGTATGTGTGGGCAGGGTTCACACAACTGTTCACACTCTTCCCCCGCCCGCGAGGTCACTTGAGCTTTGAGCTTTGGGTGGCCATGTCCAAAGCCCCAACTTCGTTCCCGTCGCGAGCAGGTCACCCGACATCTGAATCTCACCCCTTCGAGCCTCAAGCTTCAAGCTTCGACGTTTCGACCCCTATGCAATCCACCTCGGAACCCCGCCTCGCTGTGAGGAAATCACCATGGGGGTGTTCTCATAGGTGTGATATCAGACCTATGACGTGACTCGCAGGCTGTCATCGTATGCCTATACTGATACGATAGTTTATTGAACACGAAACGCGTACCGTCGATACATCCGAGACGTGATGTCCTTATCATCTATCCAGGCGGCGATCATGATCACGAACCTGCGCAGTGATCGCGATCGCGATCCGGACGCGTTCTTTAATTTCCAGCCGTAGCTGGCTGTCCTCCGCCCTCCTCACCGAGTCATGCGACATAACCTAGCGCACCGGCATTGAAATATTGAATGTTGGATTCTGACGCGCGCGGGGCCCGGGCGCACGTCAAAGTTGAGTCAAGCAGTGCCGCTGCGTGTCGGATCCACGGTCGTAAGGTGTGCAGCTGCCCCAGAGCCAGACTGGTTCCTGGGACACACATGCATACGGTGCACACAGAGTGTCGTCGTGGGGGACGTGTCGCTGTATACTCACTGCATGAAACTTGAACGTTGTTCGAACGTCGTGCATGCGTGCGCAAAGCGACAAAAAAAAAAAAAGTCGATATCGACGATCACGTGTGAACGGACGTATCCCTCCCCCGGACGGACGCAGACTCAGTCGCAGGAAAGCTCCGAAAAGGATGCAACGGTGGGCGGGAGTCCGTCGATCCATCCGCACGCGTCTTTGTCTCGCGTGTTCAACGTTCAATATCAATGCTCACCACACCTGAGGAGCAACCTCAAGCACCCGAAAGACGGAAATAAAGAAAAATGGAGAATTTTGTTTTTCAGACGAGTCCTCAGAACCGCGTCCACATCTATGTACGTAGATGCACGCCCCTCGACCCCGGGAGCAACGCGACTTGACCCCTCCCAACGCGCGACCTCGACCCCTCCCCCTCCCAAATCCCCTAACCCCAATCCCAAAAATCCCAAAGTTCCAAAATCCCAAAAATCCACAAATCACCCGTCGACGCTTGGACACCGTCATACGTGGGCAACCGCCGACACGCCTCGGCCCACCCCATCGTCCCCTCCACGAGCGCCGTGACGACGCCGATCACAACGTCGATGTCCCCGATCAGCTGGCCCGTCGTGTCGCGCTCCCTGGGCATCACGCGCGCGCCAGATTGAAAAGAAGGAGGGGAAGGGGAAGAAAGAAGGGAAAGGGAAGAAGAAGAAGAAGAAGAAGAAGGCACGGCTGTCAGCGCAAAGAACGGAACGGTCTCTGGTCGTCATCGGGCGCGCGAACGGGCGCGACGATGGACGATCGAGCCAAACGGGGGAAAGGGAAACGAGGATCGACTTACCGGAGTGTCATCGTTCGATTCTGGACCGCTGTCGAAACAAGGAGAAGGGGATGGGGGGGTCAGCCAACAACGTCATCGCGCGCGCGAGGAACGCACAATTAAGAAAAGAAGGAAGGGAACAGGGAACAACGTACACGCAAAGTCCAGGGTGACGCCAAAGGGCGTGCCGAGCTCGTCGTTGCGCGCGTACCGCTTCCCGATCGACGTGTTCGAGTCGTCGACGCGGGAGAACACGCCTGCCCTGCGCAATTTCGAAGCTGTGTGTTTGTTTTTGGCATCGAGAAGGCGAGTCAGGAAAACAAAACAAAAAACGAAACGGGGGGTCGGTGAGAACATGGTTGAGAGGATGACGCGAGGGGACCGGGGAGACGTCTGGACGTACAAACTTCTTGGATGAGCGGGTTGAATTCTTCCTTGGCGCTCAAGGGCACGATGAGCACTTTCGTGGGGGCGACCACGGAAGGGAGGGAGAGCACCTAGATTTGCGAGCGTGGATTCGGGCCGACTCTGGTGAGAACTGCGAAAAGTGACGACAGGATGAAACCGTTCTGGACTCACGCCACGCTCGACGTCCTGCTCACGCGCCCAAAAATTGTGCTCGAGCAACACATACAGGATGCGTCCGAGGCCGAATGACGGTTCTATGACGTTCGGGGTATACTCGCGGACTGGGACGTTTAAAAAGAGTCAAGTGCATCACAGGAGGCGTCTCATGCCATAAACCACACTCACTCGATTGCTTGAACGTCTTGCACTCTATGGTCACCATCTCCGGCGTCAGTTTCAGTTTCTTTCCCTCGGAGGTCACGATGGTCGTGAACCTGACCGCGCGTGAGCCTCGTGACGCATGGCAAGACAAGGGGAAAAATAGACGAATCGAAATCGCAATGACATACCCCTGTTTCAGCTGGCCTCGCACCTTTTTCAGGTGCGTCTCGTCATATTCACTGAACATCTTCTGCAGCACACCAGAATCCTTGCCGAACGTCTGCCCGAGCACCTTCTTGTTGAACTCGGCCACGAGCTTCTCGGTCACGATGGGCTCCTTGAGCGCCTGACGCACCACGAGCGGGTGCCCCGTCTTTTCCGAGTGCACCGTCAGGTCATACGCCGCGCGATCCGCACAGCCCACGCACTCCGTCCACCCATACGAGTTCTCGATCTCCGCGTCCCAGCAGTCCGTCGCATAATGCGCCATCTCGTTCGCCATGTGCTGGCGAAACCGCAGCCGGCGCGGGTCGACGCCGATCTTGACGAGGAACGCGTGGATCCGCGCGAGGAAGTACCCGAGCGTCTCGTTCGCCACGACGCCCGCGTCCACCGCCTCCCCGACGCTCATCTTCGTCACGCGTGAGCTCCCGCCCGCCTCGCCACGTCCCGGTCCAGCAGGTCGAGCACGACGTGCCGCACCTCGTCGAACCGCTCGTGCGCGCGCACGTCCTCCAGGATGGCCGTGACGGCATTCACGACGGCCTTCATCGGCGTCAGCACGCGCGTGGGCGCGTTGGAGCGGCCCGCGGAGAGCAGGCTGTCGACGGCGGTGAGAAAGGCGGTAATGTGGATGTCCGGAATAGCACCGTCCGGTGCGATGGGGAGCTGCTCGTCAAACTTGGGCGTTTGGAGGAACAGTTGGGACGTCGCTGTAGGGAGAAAAAGTTAGGACCGATACTCGGCTCAGCTCGTGGAGACGCACCTTTGACGCTCCGGAGCTCGGTTTTGGCTTGCTCATACTTGCGCTTGTACTCCTTGAGCTGAATGTCCATATCCCGGATGACCACGAGATCCGAGTCTTTCGAAGTCATCAACTCGTCGTTCCGCCGGGACAGATCAGACACTTCGGCCAAGAGACCCTCCATATCCGACCGCAGCTGATCGACGATCTCAGCATTGGCCTATAATCATAAAAGATGGCATGAGGACCCGATGAAAAGGAGAGAAAGAGCCACTGACACCGCCGATGGCCCCGGTCCGCTCCTCCTCCAACCGCTCGCAGCGCTCCCTCAAGATCTGCAATTCCTCCTCATCCTCCCGGGAGCGCCGCGCCTCCCGCTCTCGACTCTGCTCGAGGTCCTCACGCGCATCTCGTAACTCTTTCTGCATAGCCAGCATCGCCGCGCGCTGTTCCTCCGTGCGCTATGAATCGAGACGCATTCAGTGCACACCACCCTCTTGACGCACACCAAGACACTCACCTCACGAAGTTCCATCAATTCACCCTCCAACTGCATCACTCTCGCCTCACTCTCGGCCCACCGCCGTTCCTTCTCCGCCACACCCTCAACCTCCCTCTCCAACCCCCCCATCCGACTCTGCATGGTGGCGATCCGAAACTCGTAATCCCTCTTCAGCCGCTCGTGCTCCTCGCCACCCCCACCCCCACTGGATCTGCCCCCATTATTTCCACTCCCATGCCTGCCGAGCGAGCGGTCCGAGGCGACCGACGCCCGTCCAAACGACATTTTATCAAAATACGCGTCTCCCGCACTCTGCGCGCTTCGATCCTCCTCTCCACCTGCACTCCCCAGCCTCCTCCCCAACGCACTTAGTCCACCACCACTGTCAGAGTCCTCGTCCCTCACCCCGTCCTCCAATCCCGCCTCGTCCAAATCGTCTTCCCCCGCAGCCGTACTGCCACTCTCCCTCGCCTGCCGCCCATACGGCACCTCGATCTCCTCCTCCGCAATGGTACTCTTATTCGGAATGATGACCTGACTCTTGGCCATGGCGCTCTGGGCATTCGTCGTGGACGTCGAATCAGTCGCACTCGCGCTCGTGCTTGGGCGCCGTCCCAAATCCCTCACATCTTCCGACGGCCTCCGTCTGAACGCAGACACATCACTGGGCGGCTCTTGGACACCGACACCACCGTAGGGATCCTCGCTCCGCCTTGCGGAAGAAGCATCATCGTCTTGACTCGGCCTGCGTCGGGTGCTCGAGCTGGTCGGTCGATCGCGGTCTTCCGACATCCTCGGGGGGAGACGCGGATTCGGGGGCGGAGTGGGGCCTTTGGCACGAGGGGAGGTGGGGAAATCCGGAGAGGGATAATCATCATACATGGATGCCGGGGACGTCATGGACGCATCGGATACCTTAAGAGGAAACGGCAGAGCTGAGTGAACGGGGGGAACGAAAAAAAATGAAGGAAGACTACCTCTTCTTTGAATTCTGGATAACGGCGGGCGAGTTCATAGTAGACGTCACTGGAGAGGTCCTTGAAGCGGGAGGTGGGGAGTGTGGCCAGTTTCTGACGGGCTTGGTTGCGCTTGGGATGAAAGTCACCGCGGCCGGGAAGGTAGGGGACTGTGCATCGTTAGGGTGGAGAGGGATCAAGGACGGGTGAGGGGGTTGCGCACTTTCGTTGGTGTCCGCGTTGTTCTTTCGACGCACGAGTTCATCGTAGACGTCGGTGGACAGCTCCTGGAATTGTTGCCGAGTGAGCCGGGTTAGCTTTTGCCGTGCGGTGGAGCGGGAATTGGCGGGTTCTGCAACGGATGTGGGCACTCTGCGGCTGAAAGATGAATGAAAGAATACCTTTTGCCAAGTAGGAAGCGAGATAACGGCTGAGCTCCTCGAAATGGGTGCGTGCGATGAGCCTGGGATCAAGAGGAGCAGGATCTTTGATAGGACGGTAAGATTCTGTGCGATAATTGGAGATGCCAGAGTACGTTGTGTTTGTAGGAGAGGCTCTTCCAGCCATCGAGCGTTTCATGATCGTCGTATGTCGGACGCTCGTCGTTTTGTTCGTCGTCGTCGTCGTTGTCGTCGTCGCGAGAAAGAGAGATGGAGATGGTTGTGGATAGAGAGGAACGCCGCACGACAAACCCATGGCAATTGTTCCCACAGTCTCGGATATTTCCGACATTTCTCCATGGGCGATCGTTCATTCATTTTCGATTCGACGGCATCGTGACATTTCCCCGTCCGATGGCTCACGACTAATTCAAAGGTGTAACTGACTTTTCATTTCACCCTATTTTGACACGCGCAGCTAGTGATTTTGGAAGGTTTGGGTAGATACTCGCTCGGATAGGACGAGGTTCGTCGTGCATTTCAGACTGAAGGCAGCATTCGGCGATGGGCTGTGACATGTGAGTACCGACGAGAAACTGGAGCGCCTGCCGCAAGAGAATGGGTGGGAGGTGCTTTACACTTTCCAAGGAGCGTAAGTGTGATCTTTCAATTATCGGAAGAACGCTTACCACGATAATAGGCAGGCTCAACACCGACTATAGCAAGACTGTTGTTGACCCCATCCGTCAAGTCGTGCCCTGCTCAACTCTCCGAGGGTTTACAGAAGGGTACGGAGATCGTGACGAAGACGTCTTACTCCCTGCAGTGATGTACACCTCGGTCGTAAGCCGGTATGCATGCATCGCTCGTGCTTGTGATCTCAAGCCTTCTCTGCGTTGTTTTTGGTGTGATATCCTTTCTCAGGGCGCCCTTCCCTTCCCTTCACGACGACGACGCCTCATGACGACTTTGCTCGCACCATTCTATACAACTTGCGACCTACAGATGACGTGCAGGATCTCGCAAGGCGACTCCCTGATCGGATGACAAAACTGACTGGGGGCGACCGTCGACGGCACACATGCGTCGTGGGGACTATCAAGCCCGTCTTCACAGTCTATCTTTCTCACCTCGCGGCTTACTGTGGCAGATGCTGATTTCATACGATGCGGCCAGTCGTTCGCCTTGGTTGGGTTGATGGAGGTCTCTGTAGAGGTGCACGGCGACCGAGTCAAACAGCGTCTCGAGACGGGACGAGAAACGCTCCGCGCCGTTGCATGCCATCGAGACATGCCACGTCCCCGATGCTCAGAGTCTACGGTCCACGATACAGGTGGCCTAGCGGTGAAGACACCGCGGTACGGTTCAACGCAATCGATCACTGCGTCTCGCGCAAACAGAAGTATCCGGCTTGATCGCAAAACTCTTGCCCCTGCTTGTCAGATCCTGCCAACGAATCACGCCGTTAGAACACAAGACGCACCAGTACGAGCATCGCCAGAAGCGTAAAGCGATGAAAATTACCGGACTGAGAAATACTCCTACGGCCCTTCAGAGTACGGCGATCTATCGATGACATAAATGCACGACCGGTGGTGCACCTCCGCCAGCGACCTGAACGGCTCCTTGTGAGGACCCGCCGGATCCGTCGCGATCCACCGTGAAAGGCCCAGCCACCTCGCCCGCCAAGACGAGGCGTAGATCCACGGCATCGCGGAGGTCTCGATCGCCGTGTCCTCCACATATGCGGGATAAAATCCCGCGTAGCCCCAGTCCACGATCCACAGCCGGTTCCGTGCGTCAACGATCATGTTACGAGGTGCGAGATCTTGATGGATAAAGACGTATTCGTGCAAAGGCTCGAATACCAGATCGGGGCGTGGTTTGAAGCGAGCGGATCGGCAGCTTAAAAGCCGCCAGTTAAGGTGCCCCACGGAAGCCACTGGCGAGGCGTGGCGCACGGGCCCGTACAAGCCTTCAAACCACGGGGAACGGAATACACCCGATGACAGTCCGCCCGCCGTTTGAGAAGTGACCGCATGCACAGTCCGTAGGGAGCGCCTTAACTGCCACGCTACCCAGAGGGTCCTTCACCATTCGATCTTAGGCCATAGCTCCTCCAACGTCCGCCCATGGATACGCTCCATGATGATGATGTAGGAACACCATTCAGCATCCCGAAGCACTACGCGACGCACGGCAGGTACTCTGACGCCGAGTGTCCGCGCATACTCGAGCGCTGAGATTTCATCGTGGCACTTTCCACCGGACACAAACTTGGCCAGGAGGCCGTGAGACAAGGCCTTTGTGGGTTCGACCCTCGTGGTGACAAGGGGCGGAGCATTTTTGACGAACAGAATCAGCTCGGCGTCGGTATGACGGTCAAGCATGGCTTCGTCAAATGCGTCAGTCTAGCAAAAGCGACAAGTCACAACTTCCACAATGTCCCTCAATGTCCCTCGAGGGTTGAGTATAGACGAACTGTTGAATCAGATGTGCTATCGTGGGTGGAGGACTGAGCTTTGATTTCGGCGACGGTCGTCTGGCCGCCTTTGCACACATCGACTTCGGCGGGTTCTAGCTGGGTCGTGCCTATGGCTTTGAGGTCGAAAATGTGCGACGAGTTGGACGATCTGCCATGGCAAGTTGGCCTGGTAGAGTTTCAGCGCTGAATTGAGTCCTAGAGTATGCAAGCGTACCATGTGTGCTGCGGTGACTGCTTGGACGTCTCAGGCGGCTTTTCGTCCTTCTTGAACGGGAGTGATTCACCTTCTTCGCCCGAGGTATGCGAAGAACATAAAAGGCGTGGTAGGCAGTGTCGAGCGGGGAATGGGGGGTTCGAACGTCACAGTCTCCGTGGTGGATGCCGTCCCAGAGAAGCGTTGTTGAGCCTGTTTCAAGTCGAGATGCACTGAGACGCGGTCCATCGCTCAGGTTCGCGCCCACCAAATCGGTCTTTGCACCAATAATGCCAGCCTCGAGGTAGTTCATGGAGGACAAGCAGCAGATCCGGTCTCTGAGTCTTCAAGAAGGTCTTCAGTAGTCTCCTTTGCAGACCTCACACAGAAGACAATCGTTCTGTTTATGAGGGCTTCAGCTCCATGATCGACTGACGAAACTGACCGAGGGTCGACGGCACCATGAGGACAAGTCACAGTCTATCTTTGTTCATCTTGCGGCTGCGACCAGTCGCCGCAGTTGGGCGATGGATGGATGAGGAGGCGCACGTCGACCGAGTCAAACAGCGTCTCGACGCGGGAGTCCCGGTGCCGTCGAGACATACCCCGTCCTCGATGCCCGAGCCGAACCGAGCCCACTTCCCATTTCGACGACCCCGGACGCACCTCCGTCACCACGACTCGCAGCTCACTCCATCCCATCCACCTATAGCTCCCCGTTTGATTGCCACCGCCAACGCGAACCCGCAGCACTCGCTGCCATCGCCGTCTTCATCATGCGCAATCTCCCCGTCATCGCACCGACCCAGCTGCCGCCCATGTCAATGACCGTCCACGAAGGCACAGGTTTCTCCCCACCAGAACCAGAACTGTCGTTGCAGATTCGAGTCGGTAGGGCACCGCTCGTAAAACGCGCGACACCGACGCCTGTCAGGCCACCCCGCTCAACATCATAGTGGATCGTGGCTATCCGATTGAGCTCCCGCTTTCGTGGCCCCGCAATCAACCTTCTCGAGAGCGAGCCCATGATGTGTTGGTCGCCGCAGGAAGCGCTTTGGATACCACAGCGAAGCCGAGTCAAGCGCACGAGGACCCCGTCCAAAGGACATCCCAACGCGCGTCGGTGGAACGACGTATCCACGAACATGCCTCTGGGAGACTCAGACCGGATGCTCGCATGGACGTTGTCACAGGTGCAACTCGCAGCACTGGCCACGTCGCCTCCGCCGGGATGACGTTCATATTCTCATGTTCCGCCACTGCATTGACGTGTCTTTTCTTTGACAGCCCTCGTCCCAAGCGAAGCTGCGAGGCGGTGACGTTCATTCTTAAACATACGGGATCCTAGTAATCACACGAGATCAGTGACCGCAGCTGCACCACAGGCATCCCTGGAGTCCCGCGCTCCACGCTCGACACACCACGTCCGTGCCCGATACGCGCGTCGAAACCGTCCATCCGTCCTCAGCGACTCCCGCGATCCTATTTCCACCTTCAGACACCCCGCCGCACGGCTCTCAGCCCCAGAGCAGTCCTTCTCCAGCACCCAAAACGACCTGGAGACATGTGTTTCGACGCGACGTTCCCTGGTATCGGACCGGCCATGACCACGGATTCTTCTTCAAGCAGCAAAAAATCGACCGCTCGTTCAGAATGCGCGCCTCCATGGAGATTCAGTTGGGGTTTTCACGGTCTCTATGGCGTCGGCACCCGGTGGTATGCCAAAGTCGGAGACCTTGGGCGGTCGTTTAGATGCCCACATTTGCAGTGCCGGGACTTATGTACTGTCTGCCTTGGTGTCACGGTGTCGCTCTGCATTTGACGGCACGGGTACTTACTGACAGAGGAAAAGGCATTCATCTCGATCATCCGTCCAAACTTGATGGGAGACATCAATAACATAGATATCAATTCGAGTCGGATCAGCGTGTGCATCACTGCGAGTAGCGACGCTGAGTGCATGTAAGGCATGGGGGCGACGAAGAGGGTGTCCACCAGCACGAGAACCTCTTCAGAATCCATGTTCATTCCTTCACGACAGAGACTGACGACGCGATTCTTCACGCGCGGGTCGCCACGGGAACGCGCAGATGTGCGTGAGGAGAGCATTCAGCAGAAGTACATGGCAAAACACGACGCGCCCATCCTTGTGCGGCAAACGCGTCAACGTGAGACGGATAGTTTCAGCCCCAGACTCGTTCAGCAGAAAAAGTTGACAAAAGGTGACGCGCGCGAGACGAGGACCTCGGGAGAGTCCTCGTCGTACGTGTCGCCATCCACGGATGCCGGGGACGCCATGGACGAATAGGGTACCTTGGAGGGGGACGACAGAGGTGAGTGGAGCGACGGGGTGACAGGTGGAGGAAGATGACCTCGTCCTTGAGTTCCGGGTGACGGCGGGCGAGCTCATGGTAGACGTCGCCGGAGAGGTCCTTGAAGCGGGCGGTGGAGAATGCGGCGAGTTTCTGAGGGGCTTGGTCGTGCTTGGGATGAACGTCATCGCGAAGGGGAAGGCAGGGGACTGCGACTCGTTAGGGTGGAGAGGGATCAAGGACGGGTGAGGGGTTGCGCACCTTCGTGGGTGTCCGCATTGTTCTTTCGACGCGCGAGTTCGTCGTGGACGTCAGTGGACAGCGCCTGGAATTGCTGCCGAGTGAGCTGGGTTAGCGATTGCCGTGCAGTGGGGCGGGAATTGGCGGGTTCTGCAACGCGATGTGGGCACTCTGCGGCTGGAAGAGGGATGAGAGAATACCTTTGGCCAAGTAGGAAGCGAGATCACGGCTGAGCGCCTCGAAATGGGTGCGTGCGATGCGGTCGACGTCAGCGGGATCGTTGATCGGACGGTAAGCATATTCTGTGCGGGAATTCATCGCGAGAGAGGCGACGCCCATGGCAATGATTCCCACGGTCTCTGATGTGCCCGACATGAGGGTCTTTATTGGACAAAACTCATTCCAAAACCCATCAGGTGCGAAATCTGCGTAGATCTAGCTATATCTCCCAAGATATACATACAAATGTCATGATTTTGGTAGATTTGAGTTGATATACGAAGATGGTGCTATATCTAACCCCTCTCAGATATTGCAGTATTGAGTCCCATGCTAGATATTCGAAGAGAATGTAGTGATATGAAAAAGGGCGTATCATGTACATCAGACATTGACATTTGTCCAGTTATGGACTATTATTGCACCCTCGATCCCATTCCACCGATCATCGACGTCTATGGCATCTCAGATCTCCCCGCCCGATGGCCCGCACTGACGAGGTCTCCAAAGGTTTGTCCCGGGTCTCACAACACGGTATCCAACCCCTTCATACAGGTCCCTCTGGCGTACCCTCAGTTTCGAACGGTGACAATCGCACGTGTTGACAGAGAAAAAGCATTCCGTCCAAACTTGATGGGAGACTAAATAGATATCCATTCGAGTCGGATCGGCGTGTGCATTGCTGCGAGCGCCGACGCCGAACGCATTAAACGCGTGAGGGCGAGGAGCCCGCCAGCGCGAGAACGTGTTCACGTTCCTTCACGAAAGAGACTGACGACGCGATTCTTCACGCGCGGGTCGCCACGGGAACGCGCAGACGTGCATGAGGGATTACATTCAGCAGAAGTACATGGCAAAAAACGACGCGCCCATCCTCGTCCCGTGAGCGACAAACGCGTCAACGTGATACGGACAGTTTCAGCCCCCGACTTTCTCAGCAGAAAAAGTTGGCAAAAGGCAACACGCACGAGATGAGGACCTCGGGAGAGTCCTCATCGTACATTTCACCGTACATGGATGCCGGGAACGCCATGGACGAATAGGATGCCTTGGAGGGGGACGACGGAGGTGAGTGGAGCGACGGGGTGACAGGTGGAGGAAGGTTACCTCTTCTTTGAGTTCCGGGTAACGGCGGGCGAGTTCGTAGTAGACGTCAACGGAGAGGTCCTTGAAGCGGGCGGTGGAGACTGTGGCGAGATTCTGACGGGCTCGGTTGCGGTCGAGGTGAAAGTCGTCGCGGACGGGAAGGAAGGGGACTGGAGCTTGGAGGGCGATGAGAACGAGCGNANGGGGGGAAGAGATCTAGAGGCGCACCTTTTCTGGTGTCCGAGTCGTTCTTTCGACGGGCGAGCTCGTCGTAGACGTCGGTGGACAGCTCCTGGAACTGTTGCCGGGTGAGGCGGATGAGCGCCTGCCGCGCGGGGATGCGGCAACCGGCGGGTTCTGGAAAGGGAGTGGGTACGCTGCGGGTGAGACCACCTGTGGCCAAGATGAAAGCGAGGTAGCGGCTGAGCTCCTCGAAATGCGTGCGTGCGATGGGGTCGACAGGAGCGGGATCGTTGATAGGACGGTAAGCATATTCTGTGCGGTAATCCATCGTGGTCGTCGTGGTCGCGAGAGAGAGCAGTGATTCCCACGGCCTCTGATATGCCCGACATTGCTCCAGCGATCGCTCTCGATCCCACTCCAGCGATCATCCTGCCATCTCAGATCTCCCCGCCCGATGGCTCGCACTGACGCCTTGAAAGCTTGTCACGAGACTCACAATACGGTATCAACACCTTTACACAGGTCCCTCTGCGTACCCTCAATTTCAAACGGCCCCAGCTTGGACCTCGAGTCCAAGCCGACGACCCATCAAATCAACACGCCTCTCGACGTTCCTCCATTCCGCACAGCGGGGTTGGGTCTGGCGCGGGAAAGCATGCTTGAGCACGGATGCAGGATTCGCACATGGGGCATCGACGCGTCGCCCATGGTGCAGTGCCGACGGTCGTCGAGACCCCTCCCGTGCGCTCGCCATCCAGGAAACGTCCCGTCTCTATTGGGTCGCCCTCGCCAGCGAGCACATCGCCTTTGGCAACGCCCCCATCCTTCCAGGCAAAATTCTCAATCCTCGGTTTTCTTCTCGGGCGCTCGTTGTATGGCTCGAGAAACAGACGCTTGCATCGAGCCGTGTCGATCGATACTCGCACAGGCATCAATTCATACACTTCAGCCACGCAAGAGCGATCAACACCTCAAGCACGCGATCCCGACTCGCCTCTCACTTAGGTTAGCCTCACTCAGCACGCCCTCAACTCCCCAAACACCAAACAAATCACGTTCAAAACACCAAAACTACAGCTCTCAGCATCGGAAACAGGCCCGCCCATCCCGCGCTCGAGTCTCTGCACGCGTCCCCTTCCCCACGATCAAGCAAAGTCCCACGTGATCGCGATCCGCCCGAGAGACGGGTCCGCCAGCTGATCGAACGCCGCGGGCGAGAAATCGAGGTCGTTCGTGTTGCACCCCGCGCAGCGGTCCACCACCGTCGCCGTCACGCTCTTGCCCTGGACTGGGCCACGCACGCGTCCCATCAGCACACACACAAAAAATGGCGACGACACGAATCCGAGACACGTACAGCTCGCCGTGACCTTCTTGCCGCAGACCGGGTTGCTGTAAAAATGGACGTTCGTCTGTGAGTCGTCTGCCATCATCCCCAGAAACGAAGGACGAACGTGTTCGGGTTGGGCCCGGCACCCCTGTCGCGCATTCAGTCGTCAGCACACGGTCGTAGCGCGATAGAATAGGCTACTGACGGGAACGTGTCAAACATATCGTGCGATATCGCAACGATGAAATCGCTGGCGGTGTTGCTGATCCCACACGAACCCAGTCCAGGTGCGTAGAAAGTGCCTGTACGCGAGTTCGCTCAGAATGCCCGTGCCTCGCACGCACACAACCTCTCCGACACGCACCGTCACCGCTGAACGACCTGCGGACGAGATGCGCAGGCGCAGCCATCACGGATCCTGCCGTGAACACAGAAACGAGAGCGACGAGACGCGTCAACGCGACCATGCTGAAAGTGAGTGAATGAAAAGAAGAAGAAGAAGAAGAAAAAAAGAAGTGAAGTGGAATAAACAGAAAAACAAAGGTGAACGGGATGAGGACGAACCTGCAGACACGAGCGTATTTATACCGGACCTGCGGCTGGACAAAAGGGTATGCATCATGCTCGTTGCTGTGTCAGACAATTGATGCGTTGATGGGCTCGCGCATACTCCATCTGCGCAGCAGATACGAGACCATCAAGAGCTCCGATACATAGCATTCATTCACATCTTGTCTGGACCATCGGTTGCGCAAAATGCACCACCGGAGAGATCGATGGATGAGCGCCAGCGCTAACCCAAACGTGCGACAACCCAACACGCACCAGACTGCCGACGCCGATGCCGCACGTACGCACCATACGACAAGACTGCCGCTCTCGCAGAAACGCCCCCATCGCCGCCCAAAAGGGCCGCGCGACCCGATCGCATGCACCAGCGAAACCAAAGTCCCATGGTGACAAGACGCGAGGAGGTGAACGATCAGTGATGCATTCAGCGTCAAACGAAACCCGGAAAAGTCGCTTTTGTGTCCAGAACGTACGGTCGCCGGGCATGCAGTGTGATGGGTCGCTCGAGAACGGCCTTCCAGACTCTGCGCGCTCATCAATGCATCAAACGACTAAAATTCATAGACTCGTCGAAAGCGCCGCCGGAAACTTCGTGTCCCCCGTCATGATAGTCGGTAACTAGAAAATGGGTTGCTGTTGGCAGCTCAGAGGTGAATACAAAAATCGCAGGATGGATCGGAGGAAAAAGAACAGAACTTCCATTACTTACCCCTGGCGATTTCAAACGAAGGTCCGTGAAATAACATAAAATGTGAACGCGAACACTTACGCCGAGAGTCGGCACTGTTGGCGTGCCAGACTCTAGAAATTGGATCAAGGCGTTAGAGGACGAAAAGTCCTATTTTCATCTTCCTACAATGGGTGCTTACCGTGTACGAAATATGTCGAGGGTCAGCAGAGCGTATTCCAGCTCAGCGAGTCTGCGCTGACAAGCTGAGTACAAAGCACGTCACGCGCGGCGCGCTGCCAATGGGGCTTCGTTTAATCAGATCTATAAGGCTAACTGTCGGCTCTCTGGTCGCGTTCGAAAGCACTCGACGGCCGCCCAATGCTTCCTGGCAAAATTCTCACTCCTGGCGTTTCTTGTCGGGCTCACGTTGTATATGTGGTACGAGAAACAAACGCTTGCATCGAGCCATGCTGGTTCGTGTGCCGATAGATTTGCACAGGCATGAATTCATACAATTCAGCCGCGCAAGAGTGATCGACACCTGAAGTGCGCGATCCCGACTTGCCTCTCACAAACCGCCGTGTCATTAGCCTTCGCACGCCCCTCAACCGATTGAAGCAACTCCTCAAAGACCGAATAAATCTTGTTCAAAAGACAAAACTACAGCTCTCAGCGTCGGAACGGCTCGCCCATCCCGCGCTCGAGTATCTGCACGCGTCTCTCTCACGATATATCCCCCCCCCGACGATCAAGCAAAGTCCCACGTGATCGCGATCCGCTCCAGCGACGGGTCCGCGAGCTGTTGAAAGGCCCCAGGCGACAGATCAAGGTCATCTACATTGCAAGCCGCACAGCGGTCCATGACCTTCGCCGTCACGCTCTTGCCTTGGACTGGACGCGCGTCCCATCAGCACACAAAGAATGTGACGATACGAAATCTGAGACACGTACAGCTGACCGTGACCTCCTTGCCGCAGATGGGGTTGCTGTGAAATGCATGTTCATGAGTCTACGACAGTCCCCAGAGACGAAGGACGGACTTGGTCGGGTTGTTCCCAGCACCGCTGTCGAGCATTCAGTCAGCATACGGTTGTAGCGCGGTGGGATGGACTACTGACAACATGTCATATGATACAGCCACTACCAAATCGCTGGCGTGGTTGTTAAACCCACACGCACCCGCTCCAGGTTCATAAAGAGTCCCTGCGGCAAGAGTTTGTTCAAAATGCCTCGCGATGCACACAATCTCTCCGACGCACCTTCACCGCTGTATGACCTGCGAACGACAGACGCAGGTGTGGCAAGCGCAGATCCTACCGTGAAAACGGAAACGAGGGCGGCGAAACGCGTCAATGCGACCATACTGTGAGCGAGTGATGAACAGACGATAAAAA
>SGPL01000233.1:11814-48844 GCA_004802705.1 Bondarzewia mesenterica | reverse complement strand
GATGAAATTTGGCTTGGTTCTGACATTTGCGGCGCACAGCACCATTTCAGGTTTGGGCCGCAAATGATTCCCAATTCGGAATTTTGGATTCATTTCTGATTCACTTCAGGACAGATCCGAATTCACTTTCAGAATGATTCTTATTTCTCACTCTCAGTCTCATCTCATACGAGGCCCTGGCGGTGTAATGATCTCCCATGGCCATTCAATATCCAAAAAAATCCACTCTTTGGTGTTTGCCACCACAACGGCGTCGAAGCTGCGGGTACCTTCTTACCCGTTCCCGGTACCACCTCGCGATCCCGACGCCTGCAACCTGCACTACAGGCAGGACTTGGATATTGAATGATCGATAAGCAGCGATCTGCGTGTGATACTTCCTCGAATGGGTCAACATGACTGAGACTATGAGCACAAAGCTATAACTCGTGTACATCGCACGCTGTCAATCCCTTCAACTCCTGTTGCGAAAAATGGAAGGGCTCAGAGTTAACGTGATAGCACTGCATGGACTCATCGCATGGACATCCTGACATGACCAAGATTCAAAGCTAGTCGTAGTATGGGTATTTGATTGAGCTGAATGGGTGCAGTCAGCTAGATGCAGTTGGGCATGCTGCAGCCTGGTCTTTACTGCTGCCGCGGGTCTGAGGAGGTCTGAGGAGGGCGTTTCCGAACGATCGCTGCTAACGTCTTAAAGGTACATTCAAGCCCCTGGGATATATAAAAAAAAAGGTTCGGCGTGAACACAACGAATTCATGTCCGCGGAAGTGTGAGAAGTCGGTATGAGAAAGTCTCGGAGTGTGTGTATGTACCTGCAGACTGTGATCAGCCCGAGCTTGAAAAAAATATGAATAAATAGTCGTGCAGCAGTGAGCATCAAGCTTGACCGCGTGTTATAGTTCTGACATCCGAACAAAGAGCCATCTGTAACAGTACTGCCATTTAATATCCACTAGTCTAGTTGGATATTGAGTGGTATGTTGTCGAACGGGAAAGAGTGGATAGGGTAGGCCCTGTTAGGTCGGCGTTCATGCATTCATTTCGCGATTGAACAGACGGCACCCTACGGCACCGCTGTCATTAGATGAGTCCAATGGGCTGTCCAATGGACACACAGGCAAAGCAAAATCAGGGACCCGGACGCCATGCGTACCACGCGCTGCAGGTCTTAGAAAAAAAAAGGCAAGGTCCGATGGTGAGCCCGTCGTCCATGGGCGAGACTGGATGCATGCGGTGGACGTATGGGTTTGACGCTGACAAGGGCGACTATTATGCACGAGGCCTCCGAAGAGACTCCGGAAAGCTTGGAGATGCGAGGTATGTTACGGAACGAAGTGAAGGCAGCCGAAGGCCAACGCACGGAAGACGTCCTTCTTTGTTGTATATAGGCCGCAACGAGTCTCAGAAAGATCTCCTGTTGAACCTATTGCATTGAACGTGAGTTTTGTCCGCACTATGTGAGATTAGATGGCCACGCGATGATGAAAGCAAGGGAGGTGGTGGTGGAGTCGGTACAACATGTTCCGTTCCCTCGGATGTCCTGTGCTGAGGACGGGACGTATGCAACCTTGACGCGTACGGAAGCGAGCGCTTCTCCGCCGCAGCATGCATTTCGACTCTTCGACGTCTCGACGTCCGAACCATCCAACATCTCTGCGACTCGGACGCGGCGCAGCCAGACCGACGAGGGCCTATTATCTTGCTATCATAAAAAAAGTATCATATCGGAAATCAGCACTTTCTAAATGCAGCCTCGAACAGCAGAAAATCCAAAGCACTCGGCGTGGGGCATGTCAAAACTGCCCCAGAACCGCATGAAAATGAGCCCATCGCGTGCCGAAATTTCAACAGGACCTCGGGCGGTCTCAAAGGACGCCCGCTCACGCAGATTGATCGAGGCTGAGCGAGCACCCGCGTTCCTTGTTTCCAGGCAGGTTTGGGGTTTGTGGAAGAGGGGCAGGCAGGGGAGCGGGGGAATCGTCCCTCTGCCAGACTCCCCGGATTATTTTTTTCGTATGTGCTGTCCCGAGGACCCTTCGGTATCCTATGTTTTCGGACATACAATGAGAAAATGAAAATGACGCACTGTAATTCATGTGGCTATGGTGTGCATGTGAACAGCAATCACAACGCCGGCTGCATGACGCGGCATGCTGGGCGCTGAGCATTACACGGTGCATTATTCGTCCTGCCATGAACACGTGTTAGCAAGTGCTATATGGACAGTGCGGACCCCAGAAGTACCCCGATCCAGTAGCTCCGGAATGTCCGGCGGCGCGGAGTCCCAATGTATTATACAAATTTCTCGCGTCCGGCCACGGTGGCTGGGCGCCGCAAATCGCGATTACAACGTTGACAAAAACAATGAGAAAAAAAAAAGTCGAGATTCAAAGCGCCGACGTACGTACCCCGACGTCGCGAATCAGCCAAATTCGCCGCTGTTACATATGATGCCTCCGCGTGTCAATGCATTATTTGAATTGGCAGACGCAGAGCGCAGCTTATTATGCGGGGAATTTGAAGTTTGCAACGTGTAAGTTAATGTTACTCAAAGCAAGGATGGGGAGATAATGCGCTCGGATGGCTGGAACTTGGAACCAACCTGCCTACTTGAGAAATGCGGAGCATATTTACTGATGCGAGCATGAGGTATGAATAAGAGTCGATGTAGAGAGCATTGGAAATGTATCTGCAAGTGCTATACGCCCACCTATATACCTGTACGTGATCTTCTTCCGGCGCATTACACGGACGTGCTGAATACACATGCCGCGAGGCATCTAAGGATCAGTTCGTCCTTCGAAAGAACAGAAGCGGCCACAGGGTCGGGGAAATCCGAACGAGCAAGGGAAACTGACCAGCGTGACCGCCTCGGGGCGCAGAAGGTCGCATCACTTGGCCATAGTTCGTCGCCTTGGTTCTCACAGGGCGCCATCAGTGAATTCCTAATCGGAGCCTGTAGCCGCGAAGTTCGAACGTCCCCCTCTGCCTTCGGAAAATCAGAAAAGGCTTCCTATAAGACGAGAAAAACAGCGTCGGTGCCGCGCGCGAGAACAGATCCACTGCCGCTTGATGGATCTCGTCGTCTGCCTCGAGCTACGATCTCGAATTGACGTCCTTTTCGTGGCCTCTTCGCACACAGCGCCGGAGGGTTCTTTCGGGCACGCCTCCTGCCACTCCCACTTCTCTTGGCCCATTAGTACGCCGGTGTGAAAATATCGTCCATCCGCGCGATCGTGGACCAAAGCACTGGAGCACGACGACCAAACGGAGCAATAGTGTATAGCAGCACTATCCCCCCACGACAACAGTATGGTCAAATGTGGGGAAGGGCTTACGGGTTTCAAGGACGCCGCACGCCCGTTGACATTCCAGTCATCCCCGCGTCTGTTGCAACCCACATGTGTTACTGTGCAGCCAGGGGTCTGTACCTTTACTTACCATATTTGCATCGTGATCACACGGAGAATTGTGGAGCCAATGCCGTCGCGGTCCGCACTTGTAGCAGACACGCTGTACGGCATGGCCTTGCGAGAGAGAGATCGTTTCGGGCGAAGAACATGCATGAAGGCTGCTTAGTGTGCGCTTGTGATCGCGTGTGACTCGCGCAATTGGCTTCGGCGCTGCGACGAAGGAGGACCAGGTGACCCGTATGTCAGCATGAACGCGGGGGCAAATAAGACACCACGTAAGGCGTGTCCTGAGCTTTGGAGACTGCGAAGCGAGTCGAAACACCAGCTCGGGTGTCCGCAAGAGAAAGATTAGATCAGAACGATTGTGCGGCCCGCTCGCGAAGCAACAGGTGCGTCCGTCTACTCATAGGAATTCAGGTCACACACGCGTAATTGAATGAGTAGCTTGGGTGTACATACAAATGGGAGGGGATTGAGGCGGCATTGATGAAGCTTTGCATTTTTGACGGTTGCGACGAGATGAATCAAGACATCGGGCGTGTGGTGACAGCAAGTCATAGCGAAGAACGGAGCCGGTCGGCGCTGCAGCCTAATAGGTGGGAAGTGGTAGAAGACGAAGTTCCGGCCGACTGAAGTAATCTTAACCACAACACAGGCCTTACGAGAGAAGGGGCGTCCGGGGACCTTTTCAACAGAGAAACGGACAGGAATCAGATGGAGAAGGATATATTGAGCAAAAGGCAGACCTGAAGCAGACTCAATACGCGCGTACAGTATGTTTGGAAGACGGCTGGTGACAAGTTCAGGGTCGGAAAACGTGTTGACACTCAATGAACTCGCTCAACAGTTTTGGGGAACGACTGGCACAGAAGGAAGTGTAGAGGTGTTCAGGCGTATTTCGATGAGAGGAGAGCATGATTTGACATTCAAGAAAGGGGGAAATGGGCAGCGACTCATAGGCAAGTTTGTAAGTAAGTACTTGAGTCGGAGTGTGGATGGAGATGATCTTTGACGCGTCGCGTCCCTGAGAAGCGATTGCTTCATTTGGCTGTCACTCGAAGACAATTTTGCCGGGAAGATCTAAGGAACGATATGGACCTCGGACACCCCAGGATCATAATAAATGAGTGAGTTGACCGCCATGTCGGACCGGGGTCGCGACGAGGAGCGACGGCAGATGGTCGATGAAAGGGGTGGATGGAGACACCTGGAGGGGTTCAAATAGATTTCAGACATGTTTAGGAGTGAGTCGGACGGACGGAGCGTCGACAAAGAGGAATAACAGAATGGGCGAAATGAGAAAGTGATTGGGATTTGTTTGTTTGTTTATTTGTTTGGTCGTCCAGGGACGATGGTCGGCCCGCCGCGACTTGAAGGAGGCCAGGGAGTGCGAGCTCCAGCCTGCTTATACTCATCGCAGTTTTTTCTCCTTCGTCCTCCTCGACAATCCACAAGTCTTGTCGTGTCCATATCCCCCTCGCCGTCCTTTTCTTGTATAATTCACAACATATCCCCTTTTTTGCCGCTCAAGTGCCTACCGGGGCACGTTGCCGACCTGGCCAATTGAATACCAGGCTTCTTACGTCTCGTGCGGTCAGTCGTCTTCTCAGCCCACCTCCTCCCTCTTGTCCTCAACTTCTTGCTGCAGGCTCCTCATGGAGCTTTCTCCTAGTCCCTCTAAATTCATACAAGGCGATTCTCTCAACAAACCTTGGTCTTCCTCGTCCCGTCCAACCGTAAACACTTCAGTCTCTGCCTCCCATATCCCATCAACCACCCCCTCTGACCGCAGCCCAGTCCCCTCCACCTCTCTATCGGCTTCATCCCAATCGTCTCCTTGGATGCAGCCGCTCTCACTGCCACCTTCTGACCCCGCTGCCCCCTACTTGTACTCACAATCCAATTCCCGAACCGCTTCATCTCCTGATCCGCTAGCTCCATCAAACATGTCCTCTCTCAATTCTAATGAGTGGGGCAACATATTCTCTGCCCCACTCAATCCTGCCATGTTCGCTCACCTCGCCGCCAATGGCGTCCTTGGTCATTCCCTCGTTCCCAGCCCTACCTCAAGCGTGCCTTCGGGCATCGTTCCCCCTTCTCGTTATAATGCCTCCCAGTCCCGAATGTCTGATGCCGGTCGCCTCCGGCACACCCAGCCGGGCTCAGGCTCATACCCCTCCCCTAGCGGTCAAACGTACCATCAGATACCCTCCGCGAATACGTTCTCAACGTCCTCCAAGAGCAAGCCGCATTCTATTAGCATTGCGGGCTTCACGCCCATTCATCCTCGATCTTCTGGCCCGAATGCGAACGCTCATGGGGAGAACAAGTTGCAGGGAAAAAACACGAACTCTGCATCACACTCCCGGCACCCTTCTTCAGGTTTGTGGTTTAATTACTCATATCTTACCTACGATCTCAGTCGCCTGTACGGCGTGGCTAATCCCTAAATTTGCCGGTACATAGGTTCTGGCGCGTCGTTTATTGCGTCGCCCAATCAAGCATTCTCCAATAGCGCGCCCTATGATTACAATTTCGACTTCAACTTTCCCGCAGAGCGATCGAACACCGGATTACCTCCGTCCTTATGGATGTCTCCCACATCCACTGGCCCACCAACTCCCATAACAGAGCAGTATGGCCCCTTTAACCGCCCCGCGATATCGCGCAATCAGTCGCATGCGGAAAGCAGCGTTTCTGGCACACCTACGGGTGCGCCGAGCTTGCATTTCAACAACTCGCCTCCACTTTCTGCCAGTGGTGGGGGCGAGGTGAACTCGTCCATACTGAGTGAGATGTTCTCGGACAATTTGTTCAGTCCTCGGCGCAGCATCGATCAAGGGCCGAGTCAGTTTCCTTCGCCCATCACTTCCGGTTCTCCGGACTTGAATCCGTCGGTACTCGAGCCGGATCAAGCAGATCCGGATAGGCTAGCAAAAGAGGACCCGCTGGCCACGCAGGTGTGGAAGATGTACGCTCGAACCAGAGCGAACCTCCCGCATGCACAGAGAATGGAGAACCTCACCTGGCGGATGATGGCATTGCATCTCAAGAAGAAGAAGGAAGACGATTTGAAAGCTGTGGCTGGGGAAGAGGGAGAAACGCAGGCTAGCGCGACGACCGTGCCGTCTGGTGCAGGTCAACCGAACGGCAACAGCGAGGAAACAACGCCTGAGGACAGAGGAGAGAGAGGGCGGCGAATTGATAAAGGTAAAGGTAAAGTCAGTGTCGTCGGTTTTGACGGAAAAAATCAGGATGGCACGGAAGAAGATGAGTGAGTGACGCCATATTGCTCTATAGCCATGTCGAAGTCTCATGTCGTGCTATAGCGAGGTTGTGCCTATGGATTGGAGGGCAATAAGTCGATCAAGATCTCGCGTGCCCATGGACTGGAGAGCCGCCAGTCGCTCACGATCACGTCCTCCGGGTTCTGCTCCACCCTTTGACTACGCCTTTCAGGATGCAGAGCGCTTTAACTTCCCTAACCTTGAGCCCCCAACTGACTCTCTGGCTGACTCCCTCACATCTGACCTCTCTGGCGGTCGCAAGCCTCATCGCACTGCGATGTCTTCTATGAGTAACACCTCCCGCATTCCAATCAGTGCTTCGGCGAGCGGTCGCCACAGTCCCTCTTCTTCATCGATGCCCAATAACTTCTCCCTTCCTGCTGTATACGAGAACGTTGCTGAACAATCGCATGCTATCCCCACTCCTGGACCTCCTGGCTCTCGTAATCCCTTCTCACCCAACTATGCACCCCCTATATCTAGCTATCCCAGCCCAATCGCCCACCCCTCCTCTCTACCATCTTTTGGCCTTCATGGTCTATCGCGGATACCAGCGGCCGCAGCGCCACCGGAACAGCGGTCCTTCCCCAGACACGTGCGTAAGACCAGCTTCGATCACACTGTATCCAAAGAGACCATACTCGCCGGAGTTACTGGCCGACATCAAGTCAATGGCAGGCCCTCCGAGATTCTTATAGGAACGAAACGTAGGGCTGATGCCCCGCATGCTGAGAGCATGTTGCGCGGTGATCCGCCCAGTGTTGCGGCCTCCCCTGTTGTAGACTCACCAGACATCTCTAACCGGTTCCCGCGTACGAGTCCCTTCCCATCCACTCCTTTCAATTTTTCGTTCTCTGGGTATAACGGTTACTTCGACATGCAAGGAGCGACGTCCTTACCGCAGGAGTTTGCCTCGATCCTGCCATCTGAGGACGTGCATCCACCTGGGCCATATCGAGACCATCCTTCTTCTCTCTCAACCGCGACTTACTCACCGAGTGCCGGCTCGCCTCCCACCCCACAAGAACGGCTGTCTGCGGCGGCTGCGGCTGCTTCTGCGGCGATGGCGGAAGGATATGCGCACCTGAGTGCTGCAAACTTGACTGGCGTGGATGAGTCGGGGCTGGATTATCAACACTTCATGGGTCTCATGTACCCCAGCCTCGACGGTTCGTCGAGCATGGGTCATCATCCATACACCCACGTCGACCCCACGCAGATCTTACCTGCAGATCACGCTGAGAGCGCCTTTTCGAACCTCCACCCTAGTCCCTCCAGCGATGGGTGGAATGGCTTCAACTCGAGCAATGCCGCTTCGCCCGAGCCACACAACGCGTCCAACGCGTCGACGCCTCCGTCCGCCGAGGGCTCGTCCAACGGGAACCAGTCCCGCAATGTGTCGCGCAAGATTGCGTCGACGAAGCGAGTGAAGCAAGATGCGGCCTCGCGCTCGGCTGCGGCGCAGAAGAAGAAGGGGGATGGAACAGGTGTGAATGCGCATTTGCGTTCATCGACGAGTACACCCGACCTGGCGTCCGCCGCAGGCGGTGGACAAGGGAAGGGAGAGGATGGGGAGTCGTCGCCGACGGTCTGCACGAACTGCCAGACGACCAATACGCCTTTGTGGCGGAGGGATCCTGAGGGACAACCTCTCTGTGAGTGCACTCACCCGTGACGTGGTTTTTATGGGCGCGATTTCTGACTGCGATCTTGCTCAGGTAATGCATGCGGCCTGTTTTATGTGAGCTGTGGCTCTTATCTCTGTGTGTGGGGTGGACCCTGATTTGTTGCCGACAGAAATTGCACGGTGTCGTTAGACCTCTATCTCTGAAGACCGACGTGATTAAGAAAAGGTACTTGTCTTCCAAGATTCTGTGGCGACACATGACTGAGGGGGCTTATCATGCAGGAACCGAGCTTCCGGCGCTGCCAGTTCGAGCGCGCGCAAGGGGAGCTCTGTGCTTCCCAAGATCGCCTCTTCGTCGACGCGCCCGCGTTCGTCCACGACGAGCAACACGCCGCTGGCCCTTCCAGGCTCGCGACTGTCGCCGAACAATAGGATGGGGCCTGGTGCATCTACGGCGGGGACGCTCGCCATGAAACGTCAGAGACGGACATCCACCGGCGGTGCACAAGGCCAAACTCGCAAGCTGAGCGAAAGCTCTGGGTGATATACATACATATGTGTTCTTTTCGTTCTTTTTTTTTTTCTTGTTTCTTGTCTCTTCTACTTATGACGACCGGGACGTGTGTGTGTTTGTGTGTGATGACTACAGTCGCGAGTTATGTTGTAATGATTTTGCAGGTTGATCATTAGAGGGAGGTTTGGGTGGAGTTATTGAACCCAGGCTCACGTCGCTCTTTGTCTACTAGTGGAGTATATTTTTTGGCGAATGTGCGAAGTGCTTTGATATATACTTAATGGATATGTAGAATTTTGAGGGAGAAAAAAAAAAGGAGGAGCGCTGAGGCTGGCACGGACCAGAACGAGAATGGTCGTGAGATTGCAAGTCGCGTTTGGCGCGGTTTACTTTTCGCGCCTGAGCTTCCCTGCCCTTTGTCTCCTTCCCTTCCTCGTCGCTTCGTCGACCTCCATCACCATTCCTAACTGTAAATCAAGTGTATAAGCCCACGCTGGCATCCCTATTTCGCAATGGAGCCCCCTCGCCGCGCTCTCCAGCGCCACCATCCGCATATCCGAATACACTCCATCCCATACCTCGAAACGGCGACCCGAGCGCAAATTTGAATCGACGCGGATCGCGCACGGCCATGGACTTTGAGCAGGCGTTACGGACGGGGGGAACAGTCTTGATTAAAGAGGGGTTGGATATGAACGTCCTGGGCAAAGATTCAACTCCATCACCGCAACCATTCGCCACGCCTCTGTCGTCCTCATCATCACGTTCGCCACCCATCATTCAGCCTTCCACTCCCACCGTTGTTCCTCCCACCCCGACCCCCAACACAAGCAACCGGAACAGACCCTCCTCTCCATCTGCATCATCATCAAACGAAGTCTACTTCGACGCTGAGGAGTCTGAGCACCAGACTCGACGACGGTCCATGTACCGTTCTCCGGGCACTGCCAGCAGTCCTGACCTGGCGACCCTCGTGCGAAAGGCGAAGCAGCGAGGCGGTGTTCTCCAGTCCCATTTCCTAGAGCGAAAACGTCAAGAGCCTCCCCCTCCTCTTCCGACAGGCGCTCATGCAGTCTCCCCGTGCGCTCGCCAGCGTTCCTCCACATCGTCAATCAGCTCAAGCATTGCGCCCGCTTCGCCAGTACCTCCATCAGGTAGTAGGGGCAGGCAGAAGTTGCATAAGATGCAGTCTTCATCTACTATGGCCGATTCTGCTAGCACGACGGAATGGGTGTTACCAAGCCCTCGGTCGACTGGCGACTCAGGGGTAGTCAAGGTATGTCTATGCGAGTTCATTAACTGCTGTAGCATGGTATGGATAATACAGTATGGCTTGTATCTCAGGGTCCCAAGTCTTCAGTCAGAGCAAAGACGAGTGCATTCATAGGGAAAATGCTCGGTCAGGGTAGTGTGAGGGAACGATCGGTGCGTTCGCTTCTATCTATCTCTTGGATGAACTCAACAGAAGACGGTCATCAGAGAACGGACGCTACCTACTCTCCACCCGAATTTTTCTCGGCCGCTCCTCCGGTCCCTCCACTACCCAAAAATATCCGATCCCCCGCTATGTCCCCAGTTTCAGATATTTTCACCAGGCCCCCATCGTCCGCCCGCAATCTCTCCAAACCTCTTCCACCCTTACACCTCAAGGAGGATAAAAGTGAAACGAGCATTGCCTTTGACGATCAATCCCTCGTCGTTGTGGAGACATCTCCTAGCGCTCGTACCCGCTCACGATCACCAGACAAGACTGTTAAGAACAGAGATGATGTTATTGGAAAGCTTCAAGGCCATAATAAGCGGAGGAGCATGAGCGTTGGGGATGCGGAGCTCAAAAAGGCAATGTCCGCATCATCGTCTGTGACACCGCTTCCTTCAGCGAAGGAGACTAAATCCAAGGACTTGCCGACATGGGACTCCAGCATGCATGGAATCCTGTCCGACTTGGAAGGTCAACTCTCCCAACTGGACCCTATCTCCTCTACCCCACTCGACCTCCGTGTTCCTTCCACACCTCCCAGACGTCCCGCGCAAATGCGAGCTAAAACCGACGAGAACATATCTGCTCCCCGTACCGTTCAACTTGTACGACAGCTACATTCTGCCTCGCTCCCTTTGGATTACAGCACACCCACTCCTATAGTAACACTAGAGCTAGCTTCGCAGATGGACGATGCGCGGCCGAGTTCGTCTCACACGAGCATGGCACCACTTAGACCTGTCCACCGATCTCCCCTCGTTCATCCTCCCTTAATACCCCTATTCGTGGACGATCGGGGTCAAGTGCGTTGGGCCCTCGACCATCGCCATCAGCTTATAGCAGCCGGAATTTGGGCCCTCGCAACAATTCGTCTTCATCAAGCTTCGGCTCTCCCATAGCTCATGGACATTCATCCTCGCGAGACTCAGCTCGACTGTGGGCTCAGCCGCGGGTTACTGCCAGCTCTGAACCTTCTCTCATTGCGTCAGGGGGTGAAGGACGTGTCGGTGAGGCTGTTCTTCATACCAGGTCTTACCGATGTTGACGTGTTGATTTGGCTACGTAGCGCCTGCGCCGCTCTCTGCGGTTTCTCAGCAAGATCTCAGCTCCGGGGCATTGGGCCTTCGACGGTTTCCATCTGCTGCCAACAGCGAGGATCTGGGCGAAGTCGAGATTAAGGGCAAGGAACTTGCATCGCGATGCTGGGAAGAAGACGAGGAGTTCCTGGCGAAGGAGAAGATTGCCGAATGGTTGGGCGGATTGTGAGTTTTTCTGCTCCTGAATCGTCAGCTGCTAAGCTAAAGCCACCGTGATTGCAGGGGCCGAGTTAACAAGGTTGCTTTGCGGCATTATGTGGATCGCTTCGATTTTTCCGGCTTGAGGCTCGATATGGCTTTTAGGCAGGTGGATTTCAAACGTTCGATTTTCTGAAACTAACATTGACGAAATGCTTAGACGGTTATGTGCAAAGCTGTTTCTCAAAGCTGAGACGCAACAGGTAGACCGTATTCTGGAAGAGTTCTCGAGGCGATATTGGGATTGCAATCCGGGCAGTCTCTTCGGCAATGCAGGTGCGTTGTCATCCATTGTTCGCGTCACAGGTTCTGATGGGTTTTTTACAGGTGTTGTCCACGCAGTGTCCTACTCCCTTTTACTTCTTAACACCGACCTGCATGTGGCCGAGTTGTCAACCCGAATGTCTAGAGGCCAGTTCGCCCGAAACACGCTGGCGGCCATACAGATACAGCTCCAGCCGAATCGTTCACAGCAAGGCTCGACATCAGATTTGGCGTACGATGACAGTAGCAGTCTGCGCGGCGCGTCAGAGAGCAGTGACCTTGCCACAAGCACGGTCAGAACGCGGGCGAAGAGGAGTGATAGTATCACGAGTTGGAATAGTATCACTCGGGACGCTGTGATTGCCAACCTCGGATCCTCGCTCATTGGCTCTCCAACCGCACCAAATAGTGGCGTCGCGTCAACGGGTGGAAATCTGTCGACGAACGACAGTTCCGTCTCAGTCTCAAATACGTCCAATGCGGAATTGAAGACCCCGAGCACGCTCGTTTCATCGGTTATCTATGACCGGAATTGGGAGAATGACATGGAGAGCCTACTCAAGGTGGATTCTCAGCCACCAGCCTACGATTGAGGATGAGATGCTAAACATTTTTGTTCATTCAGGACATGTACAATGCTATCAAGAGTCAGCAAGTTTTGCAGCCACTGAACAGCGCAGCCAGAGCCTCAACATCCTCTCTCGCGAATGGGGTCGTTTTGCGGAATCGCAGCTTGCGTGTGCAGCCGGACCGCTTGACGACGCTCAAGCGCGGTAGCATTCGTGGGATCCAGTCGATCCTTGGTTCTCAGGCTGCGTTCAGCCCTTACAGCAGTAACAGCAGCGTCGACGGTCGTGCCAGCCCGTCACCCAGTTTTGCGACCTCTACACACGAGGTAAGTCATGCCTACCTTGAGTGGTACTCGACGTCAACCCTGTACTTCAATAGGGCGTCCACGGGGCAAACATGGCATTCCTTACACCAACGCTGGGTTTTGCCTCGAATTTATCTCATACCATCATCCGTGAAGCTCAGGAGGATGACGATAGGAGTCATGATAGTAACGACTCCGAGTCAACGAGCATCAGTATCACCGACGAGGAACTCGCTCTTTTGGGTCCGCCATGGGCAAAGGAAGGCATGCTTTGTCGTAAACAGTACAACGAATCTGCTGGTAAGCGAGCCAGATCAAAGGCATGGCTGGACGTGTTCGTTGTCATCCAGAAAGGGGAACTCAATATGTTTACCTTCGGGGAACATACCGGAGGCAGTCAGCGTGTTGTGGGTGGGGGAAATTGGCTCGTGCGTGTTCTTGCATACTCAAAGTAGTCCTGCTTTCTGTTCTCAGCCTTTATCTGTTGCACCTACAGGAGAATGCAAACCTAGTGGGTTCGGTACAACTCGCTCACTCTTTGGCGCATTCATTACCACCGCCTGGTTATAACCGCCAACGCTCACATTGCATGGTGTTGTCATTGTCCAATGGAGCGGTTTACTTCTTCCAAGCCGGCACTGAAGAGCTTGTGAACGAGTGGGTTTCGACATGCAATTACTGGGCTGCTCGTCAGAGCAAAGAGCCTCTCACCGGAGGCGTCTCCAACATGGAATACGGTTGGAACCGTGTCAATGATCCTCTCGCGCACGGTCGTTCTATATCCGATGATGAGTCTTCGCGTGTGGTTGACTTCTCGGATAACATGAGCGTGCGGAGTGGGCGGAGTAGCCGTAGCAGGTTTGGGAGGAAGGATGGTTCTGCGACTGTTCGCGTGGGCAACTCGCCTTGGGCGGACAGAACCTTCATCAATGACTGGAAACCGCCCAATCCCCCCACTGTGGCTAGCACGCACGATGAGGAGACTCAGCTTGACGCCTTGCGAAGGCACGTCACGTCGCTCACCGCAGACTTGCAACGACATAATGAGTTGCGAGCACCTATGATGGCTTTGGTGAGTTTTAATTATTCTACCATGCTAGACTCATCCAAGATTGACAATAACACTTCTAGTACCCGTCACGATCCAGTAATGCTTCCAAGGCTCTCGGAAATTGGGAACGAAAGTCACAATATCTATTGACGGAGATCGTCAAATACGAATTGTATATCGATTCGTTGCAATCCGCTATGGCCCTTCGCCTCAAGAAGCGCGGGGAGAAGGCTCTGGAGCGCGCGCTACATGGCGTTCATGACGACGACGCATTCAGTATGTCCAAGGGGAAATGGAAGGGCCGTCCCGACGCGGAGACAATTGTCGAGGGAGACGAGCCTCCATCGAGTGCAGGGCTGGATCCGCATACCGGCTCTCAGATGCGGCATCGGAGAGAGATCGCGGAGATTTACAACAACCACGATGATTGTGTTTGGTAACTGTGCATGTGGTGTGTAGTTGGATTCGTACGATATTATTCATGTCTAAAATCATGCGTGCTCTCTTTACTTATTAATGACTTTGCCTAGTCTTCCTGCCTAGTGTCACTATACATCTCATCCTGGAATTCGCTTCTATATACCACTTGCTGATCTGATATCGTGAACAAGTTGTCGGGTGAATCCGTGAGCACGCCTTTTCGAGGTCTGGCAGCACTGGCAAGGCAAACACTTGCAATATACTCTTTCAGTTCCGCGCAAATTTGGGTTGCAGCGACCTACTCAGATCGGCTCGTGCATGGATGCCAGTGCATGGCTCTGACGGCCATCGGTCAACCTCGAGCGATCGGAAAAGATTACGCACCAGGTAAGTGCTGACTACTGCCAGTGAATGTTGAACGAACCAGCCATAAACTTTCGAAACATCACTGCCAAGTTATGGTTACTGATCAGGCTTGATTGGATGCAGCTTACCGGCCAAGGTCGCGGCCATCGGGCATGGTATCTCAGGAAGCTTGCTCACTACGCCGTCTTCGTAAGTGTCTGTATGCTCAAGGAATTCAGTGCGCTTCAATATTCGAGCTGATGCAATACTAGTATTCAGCTGAGGGTATAAAGATGCCAATTCCCGTGAAGAGAGCGCAACATTACCCCCACAGCAATTTATTGTACACCAACTCGAATTGCTCCTCCTGATTCCAAATGTCTTCTAGCAAGCTCGTTTTCGTTCGTAATTTTAACGAGTCCGTGATAGCACTTGGACTGACTAGTGTTGTTTACAGGTCACAGGAATATCTGGCTTCGTTGGTGCCCACGTTGTCAATGAACTGCTCAAATCTGGCTACACAGTGCGGGCGTAAGCCTCCATACTCATCGGAGTTGAACACTTCATTCACAATACCTGAATTACAGTTCTGCGCGCAGCAAGAAAATTGAACATGTCAAGAACACGTGGGCAGATTTCAAGGACAAAGTGGAGATAGTAACCGTTGAAGACATCGCCGATGGCGACTTGAGCAAGGTTTTGCAGGGTAAGTGCTGAAATTTTTTTTATTCTACTTACGGATGGACCAATCGGATGAATGTATATCTTTTTCAGGAATCAGTGCCATAGTGCACGTCGCCGCTCCCTTGGCTATGGCTGGTGATGCTAAAACGGTCGTTAGCGTGAGCATGATTCCACTCGGCCAGCCCTGCGCCCCTTATTCATATTTCACGTTTTCAGGGTGCTGTTGACGGAACTGTCAATGTTATCCGTCAAGGTTATGCCGCCGGTATCCGTAAATTTGTGGTTACCAGCACCATCTTGACCGTATTCGACATGTCAAACTCCGGCAAATTCAGCACGCTCACTACGGAGGACTGGAATACATCGACCGTGGAGCAGGCACTCGATGGTACCCGTGACCCTGCCTTCATCTACATTGCTGCAAAAACGGCCGCAGAGCGCGAAGTGTGGAAGTTCGCGGACGAGCATCCCGATGTCGATGTTACGACCTGTAAGCACTTGCTTCGTTCACCATCTTCTACTCACTCACCCGATGCGAAGTAAATCCACCCCTTATTTATGGACCATTCGCACCGAATTTCAGTGCTTCGGTGCCCGACCGTGGCGCACTTAGCACAAATATCTTTGTCTACGGTCTTCTTAGTCCCTCTGGGAGTTTCCCCCGCTTGCCAGGCTACGCTGACGTCCGGGACGTGGCGCTTGCCCACGTTAAGGCCCTGTCAGCAGGCTCTTCGTCCTCTGGGCACAAGCGCATTCTGCTCAGCGGAGAGTGGTTCAACTGGGGCGATGCGGTCAAATACCTTCTCGAGGTTCGCCCAGAATTGAAAGGCCGCACGGTTGACCCAAATAATGCGCCGAAGGCGGTCACCGGTTGGATTGCGGACATGTCAAAAGCGCTGGAGGTGCTCAACATTAGAAAGGAGCAACTCAGACCCTGGAAGGTCACGGTGGTTGATGCTGTAGATGCCTTGCTCAAACTCGAGAAAGAGTGGGCCGCCAAAGGATTGAAGTTGGAATGATTAGGATTAGATTTGATCGCATATCCATGTCAGTTCTCGCAAGCTGTATACCGTCGGCGATCTGAGCTACGCACGTCCATTCAGATACTAGATAGATAGAAATATTTGAACCGCAATAGCATTGTGGAGGTGGCATACAAGTAGGGGGGTTAACGCCGTCGTGAATAAGGCTTGAAAAGACTGGTATTGCATTCTCGACTTCCCCCCAATCACCGAACCCACAGCAAGTTGATCGCCATCAAATCATACCGAGGCGTCCACCAATTCACCTTCGATGGCTTCGGCAAGCAATCGGTGCACATGCTCCGTGGGATGCCCGGCGTCTGCCGCATATAACCAAAAAAAAAAGGATTCATGAGTAGAAGTCAAACAACGATTGCGGCTAAGACTACACACTGTACCAAAAGAATGTCGAATTCTTGCATGTGCAGTAACTGCCCATCGTGGAAGTATATTAGCATGCCGGCTTTATTGCACGGTAAATGCTTACCTTGTAACGTTATTGAATCCGTATTGTTCTGAGTTATCCAGCACCCGATTAAACCATGCATTCGAATCAAATATGAATACATTCAAATCTGGGTGCGCGATCGCGAGTTGGTCGACATATACATCTAGAGCTGTGTTGTACTCTGCGATATGTTGCTTTTGGATAGCGGCATTGTCTGGGTTCCCCAGTGAATTAGGAGAACGGTCGCCTGGGGGAACGTTGATAAAAAGGTGAGTTCCACGTAGACCGACAGCGTAGGCTAGTTCCTACGACAAATCCAGCGCCGTCTTGTCAGGAGAGGTGACCGAGCGTGTGTTACAGCAATGGGCAAGCAGGATGTGGAAGACGTACAACGGCCTGGAAATAAGACTCCATCTCGTCCTTCCAAAAAGTTTCAACATTCGTTATCTTTGGGTAGCGTGTGCAGGTATGTGAGTATTGAGATGTTGATCGAGTAGAGAACGTGACTAGAACAAACATTGTGACCACGAACGTCGCCCGTATCATTGATACCAATCCACCAGAATGTCATCGTTTCGCTGCCGGGTTTGTGAGGAATGACGTGGGATGCATATTGTGACCATTGATGAACTTCGTCCACAAGATCCACAGTGAAGTTGTGATGGAGTGGGAGCCTTGAAATAGGGCTTTGAAATCATGACAGGTCCCAAAGGTCCAGGACTGAGACGTACAAGGTCTTGTCGATATCAGCCCCAGCAAAAGCGAAGTCCCAAAGCTGCCGCTTACATGAGAAGGGACGGCCTTCGTAGCATCCGGTTAGAAATTCGAGCTATATCATATAACCAACACAGAACCTGGCATTCGTTGACGAATAATTTTGAAGAGCCAAGACTACGCACCCAGTTGGATCCATCTGAACTAGTCTGTTGCACATCGTCCTATATGATCGCCTCTTTTCCGATATAGTGCGACTCACATTTTTGGGTACAATTTCGTTTGACAGTAGATGCTCAGGCGTGAATGAAAAGTGAAAGGCATCTCCGATGAAGCTGATGGTTCCACCTTGCATCTGAGGCCGCATGTTAATTGACAGTGACTAGATGGACGACACGCACCTGAAATTCGGATGCCCTGCAGTACCCTGAACAAAAGAATACGAGTCACCGAACGCATAGACGTATTTTACAGCATTCCAATCAAATACTGGTTTCGGCGTAGGTGCACCAGTAACGAGGTCTCTGGGTTGGCGTAGAGCAGCGGCAATGAAGATAGATGATATCAAAGCCAAGAGAGACTTCATGGCTAACCGTTTGGGAAATCTGGTCAGCTACGTTAGCGACCGGAAGAGGTATTTTAAAGCCCTCGGAAAACAGCAAGGAAATAAAATTGAGTATATATAGGCAAACCAAAGAAGCACATATGAGCGAATGCGCATGATCAGAAAAATGAACATGTCTTTTGGCGGTCGCGGGTCGGGCGGCCCTGAGTGAATGTGAAAGAATACTTTGCCGGAGCCAGGAAAAATCAGCTGACGGTTCCGACGACGATGCCGACGGCTCAGAGGCTTGACAGACGTATGGTTTTCGAAAACTGCATTCAGTACTTATGAGCACTTCATCCTACTCAACCTTTGCATCGATCCTAGTAGTGGATCAAATCAAAACTCATCGGAAGAGGTTCTAGGCTTTCTTCTGCAGGTTACGGGGTGATTTTAAGTCTCACCATAATCGAACCCGTATACCATCGAAAATCGGATACCTTGACTTCCACGCCACAAACCGCGAGCTCTCGGACAACTGCGGCGATCTGGTCGGGCGTTGGATGGAAATTGTCGGTAAATGGAGAGAGTAAGGCACTTTTCAACAGTAACTGGAAGAGGTGACATCGAACTCGAGCTAGAACGCTTTCCACCTGTACCAGAAGAGACAAGCGGGCGACCTGCCGGTGTCGGCGAAGTTAAGTTGGCTGACTTGACGCGACAATATTCGCAGAAAAATGGGTTCTTGACGGTGGAATAAAGCCATATAATTGTCGCCTGTCATCGTTGGGTTCAGGTTGCAAGCAACCGTGACCCACATACGGCTCAATTCGTGCCAATTAACAGAAAGATGGTTTGTCAAAGTTTGCAGATGAGCGTATGAGGATAAGTATGGGCTGCGTTCAGCTGAAAACAACTGAATAGTATCTTTGATACCGAGTCGTCCACATTGATAACCGTGATGTGTCGGATGCCATTGTTGTTAGAGTACTGGACAGGCTTGTTCAACGTCACTGTCGAACAGAAGCATCAGTAAATTATGTAATATTTATGCTTATTATAAGACTCGCGAGCTCATACTTGGACTTCATCAATTTCGCCTCTAGACATACCTATGTCGAAAGCTAAGGTAGACAAAAAATCCAGCAGTCTGCCTCAGGCAGGAAAACCCCGCGCTCGTGCTCAACAAGCGGCCAAAAAATCGATGAAGAGTCGCAAAACAACTCTGTCACGAGCTCAAGTTGCTGAGGCCAGGGTCGCATTGGATGTCGAATTTCGCGCCCTGTACGCACTAGTCAGTCCTTCGACATGAGCACCCTTCTTCGTCGACATCTTTATTCATCAGCTGAATTAGCGCAAGGTGAAAGAATCACAGACTACGTTGCATCCAGTCCCCGATGAATCTATCCATATTCTGGCGAGCTCCATGAGCAATCTTTGATTAAGGTGGTGTGCAAGCTGCTCTTTTTGAGTCTATGATTTTCACTCACGCGGACTTGAAGCTTGATTCCGTGCAAGATTGTGGATATTTTTTTTTAATCGTCCGCGGATGATTTTTCGCATGACCCGAAATGCGTTGGCCTTCCAACTGTGCTCAAAGTACGTGGCAGGCTGAAAACATATTCATCATACAAATACACCTCTTTATAACTGCTCTCTATCCTTTACTGTACAACTAGATATACAACCAATCGCGAGGGGCCATCAGCATAGACGAATATCTGCATGACATTGATGGTCCGGGATCATCGTTCAGATCTTCTTAGGCCTCTCCATTGACCCCGGACAGTCGATATAGCAGTGGCTCATCGGAGAGGTTGATAATTTTCTACGAACGGCATGTATTTTCCATACGTAAGTTGTAAAGTAAGTAGCTGTAGGGAAACTTCAAACTGTATACGACAAAGCTTCCAAGAAACAGCGCATTGTATCTTACATACGAGGTATAAAGCCAACAGAAAGCAAGCGAAATGAATATCGGGGTCGAAAGTCCAACATCTTCGGTACAAAAACCAGATGATACATACACGTTCCTCCAGTACATCATCGTCAGCAGTCGTTCATCGTTCGTTATCATATCAGTTCATATCTTCCCAGTTCTGCCTAGGTGCACCGACGGATAACTTGCCCATGAGCTTTCGCTGCCTCAAGTTCTTTACCTCCGTGTTGATAAGATCCCTCAATCGTTCCAAGTCCAAGCTGCGCTCCGCGCGGGAGCCCATGAGCAAGTTGCGCCAGATACCCGCAGCAGCGACGGAATTGTCGATACCGAGTTGCATCGGGCGGTGAAGGCGGACCATCTTCTGCATGAGATGATCTGGGCTTGGATATATTGTATTGGGCCAGGCAATGCGAATTGCGAACCACCATCCAAGGGGCTGAGACCATACAGGGTTAGACGTGTCATCACTCGAAGGCCGGAGTACAGATTCAGATGCACTCACGCGGCCATCAGGAAGACACCGTTCCGGGTAAGAATCGTAAGTTGTCAGTGTTCCATCGGGGAGAGAAAAGCTACAAACCAATGTATTCAGACATATTAAGGACAGGGTGTGGAATATGAAAAGATGCTCACCGATGCACCACCCAGTGGTTGGCATCCGATCGATGTTTAGCCAGAACGATCAACAGCCTGGGCATGCCTTCTAGACCGAATGGTTGCCAAAGGTCGCGAAGCATCCCTGAGGCATCACCATGTCTTCCATTGAACACGGCATTGCTGATTGCGTCCGCCATATTGGGAGGAACAAACAGACGGTCAACGCGTCCGGGTGGACTGTCTGTCATCTTGCTCCGTACATATCGTTTGTACGTCTGCGTCGACCAAATGCTCAGCGCGACCTCGTCCACCTGATTCCCGCGCGTCGTGCTGTTCAAAGCGGTGTCGAGCTCGGTCAAGGGCCAAACGATAGCCCAATTGAGTAGGCGCTGATGAATGCGTTGCCAGGCTGGAGGCTGTGGGGGTTCATCAGGCTGCCAGACTTGACCACCATCCCTGCTATCAACAGCATTGGGCGGCAGAGAGGGGGACGGCACTCGGGGATCTCCATAGCCATTGGAGTCGGGAATTTCGGGCATTCCCGATTCCGTGACCGCCCGCGCATCAGGATCATCGATATAACCATCCTCATTGTCCCTCGCCAACTCCCATGTTTTATGAGACACTGCAGATTGGCTGCCGCCAGGCCGGACCCTCAGCTTGTAGATTTCCTCCTCAAGAAATTGTTGGCCAGGAGAGTCATTACGATCCACGTACTCGCTGAGGCCTTGCAACCGCGTATCATCACCTTCCGTGGTTGGCGCCATACCATATAAGTGGTGTCCCAGATGTGTTCGGTCTTCGTCCTCGTATTCTTCATCCAAGTCATGAGTTGAACCATCGTGATGATGCATAGATCCGGGTAGCGTCTGGCCATGAGTCGACTCGACGATACGCATGTCTGTATCTGGCTGGAACATGGACTCGTCGCCCATCGTTCCTGTCGGTTGCGTCTGGATGTTGACCGTCTGCGTCATGGGCGTCTGAGGGTATGGTT
The DNA here is from genome assembly GCA_004802705.1 of Bondarzewia mesenterica. NCBI lineage: Eukaryota > Fungi > Basidiomycota > Agaricomycetes > Russulales > Bondarzewiaceae > Bondarzewia > Bondarzewia mesenterica. Next base: position 27,322 of record SGPL01000233.1, on the reverse strand, counting down.
CCATATCAGAAGCCATGTATTGAGGACGATACTTGTGCCCATCTATCGCCGATGAGCCCGCCTGAGATGTCCTTAAACTATCGATCTTAGGCCCAAGGCGTTCGAGACGCTGCTGCATAACAATCATGTTCTGCATGATTTCTTTTGCCCATTCCGGTGGATCCTGAGACGAATACTGAGAGTGATATCAGTGCAAAGCTGAGTCAATACTGAAAAGAAGCGTCGAACCGCGGGCTCATAGTTGGACTGCAAGTGCACGCTGGGGTCGTGGTCATGGAAGGACTTCCGATACTGCTTAATGGTCTGGTGATGATGCGACTCAGCGACGAATTGGATTTCCTGGAGAAATACACGTACATCGCTGTCGTATGTTATACCCAAATTTTTCACCCTTGTTTTCACAGCTTTTCGGACCGCTTTTTTGACAATCTCATGCTGTGCCGGATCGTCCAATTGATGCAATAAAATGCACAGATCCATGTCGTGAAAATGCGAGACATGCTCAGGTTCCAAAACGGAAGTTGCTGCGTAAGACGTGCGTGGCGTCCTCGCATTACCGCGATGCAGGATATCATCCACAAGCTGCTGCTCATCCTCATTCATCTCCACCTCAGGCGACTGCGGACGAGAGGGCGTCGGCGTGGACTGGGGATCAAGCTGCGAGCGTTTGGTCGTTGAGCCATTCACGCGGGGATGACTAGCATCCGATATGATCGAGCGACCACGGATTGCAGCGTGTAGAAGATCCTGCTTAGTTGGGGCATGCCGGTAGGGAGAAAAGGGTCTTTGGCCTCCGCCATTCTGACCAGACATGGCTGAGGCTCCAGCTTGCGAGCGAACTGGAAAGCAAGTTGAAACACGAGACATATCATGTGAGATACAGTTACGCACCACCGTTCGTTCGAGAATGAGCCTGCCGCGAACCAGCCTGTCGTGAACCACCATCAATTTGGGATCCTTCGACGGACTCCACCGGTTGCAACGTGGGTTCCTTGGACTTCAGTCTGCGGGTGTGAATGTTTGTAGCCGAATCAGAAGGAGACAGAGAAGTAGCCCGCGAGTGAGATCTGCGATGCGACATGGCCTGAGACCCGCCGAAGTTGCTCTGTCCTGACTGACTCTGTGGTAAAGGGGGATAAACAGTCGAAGGCTTCTCAGAACCACGTGCTTGCTGCGTTGCACTCGAGCGTTTCGACTGAGCTTGAGAGACATGTGATCGTGGAGACTGTGGTCGAGTATCACCGCCGTTACCATTGGGTATTTGGCTGGCAGCTTGACTGTCCATCTGCGGAGACTTGGAAGGAAAAAACCAGAGCATAAGTATAAATCAATTATTGTTCGAAAAGTCAATGGAGCAAGGCTCAGCACCATTAAAAACTCCGCCGCAGTCACAGCAGGATCATCTTTATCCGTGGCTTGTGTACGAGACGCGATGGAGCGGGCCTTTTGTGTGGCAGACGCACGAGAGCCTGCACGAGAGCTTCGGACTTTTGTCGACGGTGAAGCCGCAGTATTCGGGAGGGGTACGCCAGCGGCCCTGCCAGTCGTGCTCTATGGTTGAAAGGGAAAGATGTAGAAGAGTGTCTACCAGAGTAACAAGATTACGCACGTCTCCACCGTAAGCACTGTCTGGCGGAAGAGGGCCAAAGTTACCGAACGAAGAGCCGTAAGACTCATAGCGCGGCCCGGGTTCGTCTTCAGGACGAGGTTCATGCTGACACAAGGAATGTTGAAGACGTCCGAAAACCATCAGCACCGTCAACACTCACAACACCATTGCGCTGAATCATCGAACCCACAGTAGTTTGCTTCCCCTCCTGCACATTAGAAGACAACTCTTCACCTTCCTCGCCTTGTCTGTAACCGCGCTGTCGCCAAGATGCGCCGCTGACCTGGCTGCGGGCAATACTCGAAGCTTTAGTGCGAGGAGTCTTGACTGTGTCAATGTCGCTCTTAGAAGATTTCAAGCCTTCAAGATACATGAGAACTGAACGAGGACGTCAGCTATGGGCACTGGAGGACCGGCCGCGACGTACCTTTCTCGTCGATGGCTGGACAAGAAATGAGCACTTCTCCGATTTGAGATAGAAAGTCCACTACGCACCTGGAGTACTCGTCCGTAGGAGAAGAGAACCCAAGACTTCACCCTGAGGTGCTAAGGAAGACATGGCGTCTTTTCAAGATTGATCTGTCGCTGTAAAAATATAAAGTTCCGTAAATTTGGTTCCGTTCAAGTAAGAGGTGTCGCAAGAAAGAGAGGTGCCAATGGCGATAGAATGGAGCGTATAAATGTGATATATAAATCTAGAGGTGGTTTGAGTTCAGGCTGCTTTGTAGGAAGCGCAGAAAACAAACGAAAGAAGGAATACAGGTGCCTCGAGGACGAAACGTGCATCATTCATTCCGAACAGTGCACAAATAAGGACAAACTTCTCATTGTCACTCCTTATCTTATCTACTATTCTATTCACGTGTTGAGATTGGGTCCCCCGTGTCGGCAAATCGCAAAGTGACAGTAATCGCAAGGGTTACAAGTGAAAACGCGTTGTAGCTGACCGGCATTTCATACTTCAATACCTTCTAAATTGGTTCCCTATAGCCGCACATTAGCCCCAAATTCAGATCGGTCTTGGGCGGAACGCGGAACTCACCAATTTTGGTAGACGCAAATATACATCCGTCCCTGTCGTGATCAATGCGACGTGATCGATGAGATACGTAGGTAGAAGGAAGGCACCCTTACCCCAACCATCCAAGGACACGGGCTCCAGAGACCCTCCGAAATACCTGTACGACAAGGATACATCAGATTCACAGAGCACAGTATCAAAGGAAGATTGGAAATCACGTCGCAAAAATGTTGCACATAGGAAGACCGATACCAAGTCTCGGATGGTGACCAACACCTGCTTGGACTTCAGGATCACTGGCATCATCTGGCAAATCCGCGCCATTCGTCGCTCGCCCTTGTCGTTCTTGCTGCCATCGACCGACCTGCTCGTCCACTGTAGCCTTCATCCCGCTTGGGCTCGCGCTGACAATACGGAGCCTCCCAATGCGGGTGTTCTCTAGGCGTGCGGCATTGCGGACGTGGGAGAAAGAGAAAAGATCTGATGGCGACTTGATTTCAGGAGTGAGAAGGCCGCCACCTGGTTACCTGAAATGAGTGACACTCAGAAGACATGGGCGAGGGAGACAGACCTTGGTCAGATATGCGCATGCTGATGTCGTTGACGCCCGCCACGATAGTGACACGGATTGGTGGAAGAGGAGATATATCGCTGTGCTTAGCCACTACAGCTTGCATTGACTATATAATCCATTAGCGGCGTGGCAATTCTAGTTGCGAGATGGAAAGAGGTCGTACGTTCTTAAGCAGTTCAAATATTATATACCTATAAATATATTGTTGAGCAATGTCATGAACAGAGACGGAAGGGTAATCACTCTAGATGCTCGCGAATATATGAGAATTTCGTATCCAAATGACCATCGATGATGACTTCTGGCCATTCGACATCACCAGAGGGCAGACTGTTAGAACCATGCGGAGATTCTCTCAATAACCGCGCGCATTTTCTGATGCTTCTCTCCACCCTCAGACCTGTGAAGATAATCCCAACATGGCCCTCGCCAGAGGGTATACGGTCATGTCCAGAAAGCGCCTCAGAGAGCGCTAGATGATGTTCCGCCAGGACCCGTCTCGATATTCGGGAGACAAGCATACGTCGCATGAATGAATCAAGCTTGTCTGGTGCGAGATGTGGAGATGAGAGGGAGAGGCCGAGTGATAGGTTGGGTATCACAGAAGCACTGAATACTATGTGAGTGCCAAAAAGTCAGGATGTTGATGATGAATTTACTGTTCATCCAGCAGCTCCCGTAAGAGTGAGCAGAAGTCCACGTTGTCTGCCAGTGTGTCTATCCGGGGAAACCGACGAAATCTGGGTACTCTGAGATGCGGGTTATTCTTCGCACCGGAGGATAGACCTACTTCTCAAAAGCAGCCCAATATAGCTGAACATGATATGCGCTTGCACTTGAGCGAAGCTATACTAGGATGTGAATGACGTACCTCATAGACTTTGGCTACTCCTTCTTGCACCACTACGACATACGGCAGAGCCTGCAAGTCTCTCAGCCTATGGGCTATTCGAACGGGCAGCTCTGTCCGAACATAGTTGGCGTTCTGCATGTTCAACACTTTGAGTATACCCATGCGAAGACCGAGGAGATGCTCACCTTGATGAGGCGGTCCTCAGTCATTGACCTTCCATAGAAGACCTGTCAACAACCTATGAGCTTCATAGTTGTTGCAGGTTATTCCAGGTTTATCTCACCAATTGCCTAAGACTCAGCCTCTGCGCCTGCTTCGCGGCATATAGTTCGAGCTGTCTATTCTGATAGAAGTGCGCGGCTGTAGATAGCAGACGCGAAGCAGCAGCCTGGGTGAAGGATTTCACAGGCCGACGGAGCGAATTGAGCATACTACGTCTTGACACGCAGTAGATACATGACATGGCTCGAAATATAAAAGTCAATTGGGCAAATGAAATTTAAACAAGATGAGCTTCAAGGCCGCCAATAACTTACCAGCAGTCTGTCTTCGACTCCTGAATAATTGAATGGTCGTGGTACGCCGTGAGTCTGGACGAGTCGCTTTTGCGATCGATGCCTCGAATTATGAATGTGACTTACGCGTGACATTACGCGTCAAAACGCGCGTTTGCTGCGAGTCACCTAGTCTCAAGTTGTCTTCTCACTCGCCCTAGGACTGCAGGTGCTATAGGCTCTTTCTCCACTATGGCGTCACAAAAGACAGCTATCAACTATGCTCATTCGTCCGGAACCACATGTCTAGCGTTTTCGCGAGATGGCTCGTGCGTTTATTTGCCCATGTTGAGATGCCCCATTCTGGCTAACTACTCTTCGTACCTCAGTTACTGTTACACTGGAGGAGATGACACTTTCGTGCGCATCTGGCATACAAACAAGGGCTCTGATCAAGAGCCCGATACAGCAATTGAGGCTGGGGAAGCAATCGTGACGGTGGCTTCTGGCGTACGTTTGCTACACCTACCACAACTAAGATCTCTGGCTCTAATGATCAGCGTAGAACGATAGTTGGTTTTCCGGAAGTCAAGACTCGGATGTGAGGCAGTATAGGCACGGGAAGAATGAGTTTCAAGCCCTTGTGGCAGGAATACCCGCTGCATCAATACAATGCGTCGCGGTAGACCCGGCGGGGAAGAGGATTGCTGTCACGTCAGAGTGCGTCTTTTTTGAAAAATATATCGAATTGTTACTGAATGCCATCTTATTTTCAGTGAGACGTCCGTCAGAGTGATTGATATTGAAGACATCGCGAAGGTTTCTTCTTTGCACGCGCACACAGCATGTGTGCGTAAGTTACATGGCATCCATCAGGGTCGTTACTGGTGAGCCTGCTTCTCCAGCTGTGTTCCTATGGGGCTTCTCATGATATGCCAAGTCGACGTGTGGGGCAGATGGCAAAATTATTATTTGGGATGTGACGGAAGAAGAGCCAAAGGAGATTCAAGTCATCGAGGGTGTTATTCCGGTTGTGAAAGACTCGAAGTACGTATAACTTTAATCCATACACAGGAAGAGGCCTGATATTTGAAAAAGATCACCAGATTTCGCTCATGACTGCTCCGCTGTATGGCATCCGTCTGGGCAATATTTTGTCGTCGCTACTCGCGCTCATGGTAGGCATCATTTTGTTATGCATCGCATGCATCTTCACAGATGACAACGCAGAGCTGGCAACGTTTCAGAGTGATACGTGGGCGAAGTCATCAATGTTCTCAGATGAGGCAATTACTGGCATGACGACTGCCCTGGCCCTCTCACCAAACGGCGTCTACCTCGCCTCCTCCTGCAATAAGTCTGTATTTGTATGGTCAACACAGACCAGGAGACTTCTGTTCAAGTGCGCCATGTTTCTGAAATGGAACTGATGTCAGGATGCTCACCACGATTCGTAGATTTCCGGATCCTCTTTCTGAATTCGTGACCCAGATGGCGTTTTCGCCCACAGAAAATCTGTTAGCTTGGACTAGTTACGACGGCGCTCTTTACCGATGGTCAGAACCTATTCCGTTATCCTCCCCAGATCCCGTGAAGTCTACTACTACGGCATTCAATACCCGGAAGGTTCAACGCCACACAACCCCTACGCTATTTCTTGATGACGATACGAAGAACCCCGCTCGCGCACACGACGGTGATAAAGATCGTGGTAGTCCGGATGCCTTTGATGACGAAAACTGGATCTTGGACGATCTCGGGAATGGGTTGCAAGATGACGAGCCAGCTGAGGATGTCAGAGGTCACAATGGTTTCGTTAAGGAGATGGGTGAGGCTCTTATGGCCTATATTCTCACAAAACGGGTTCCATTGATACACTCCCCCTCTTGTAGTAAGCGTTACTAAGGCACAACCGGCTTTCCAGCCTGGCTCCACGCCTTTCGAGCACAAAAAACGCTACCTAGGTGAGCACCGAGGAGCGAATATCACGATGCTCGGAGATCTCATGGCTCTAGTAGCATACAACATGATCGGGGTCATCGAGGTTACCGACCAGGATACCCATAATGTTGTTGACGTGAGGTTCCATGATAGCTCGGCACGCAAAGCCTACCATTTTACGGATGACTTTAAATATGACCTTGCCGCTCTTGGTGGGTGCAGCATGCGTGCAGATCAAATGTCGGGGCATTTACATTTTTTCTCGATGTTCTGCAGGGGAACGCGGGGCGATTTATGCGTGCCAACCCGAGAATGAGCATCGTGCCCATGTACTGTATAAGCCCTACGGAAACTGGGCCAGCCAAGGAGAGTGGACCTACGAGCTCGACGAAGGCCTTCATGTCCTCGGTGTTGCAGCTGGTGGAACGCCTCCAACTCGATCTTTGCGTCAGCTTTCAGAGGGAGATATGCAGGGCAATGGGAACGTTGTGATTGCTACCAGCGAGAACGAGCTGACATTTTTGTCGGGGACGGGCATTGAACGAGCTTCGCTCCCGCTTGATGGTGATTTCGTGTCAATGGTCGCGGGTCCCGAATGGGTGTTTGTTGTACATCGAGACGGTGCTACTACGATGGATGGTAAGTTCGCTGAACCTTGGCGTGGGCTAAATGCTGATGTTTGAAAGGCTCACAAAATTTGACGGGGACGTTGTATGAACTCGAGAGTCTGACTGTTCTTCAAGACCGCAAGCTGCCGATTCGAAAAGGACATACACTTAAATGGATTGGTATATCCGAGGAAGGCGTAAGCAACACTTTCTGTCAACTCATATACAGGACCTCATAAGAAGTTCAGGCTCCTGCGGCATACGATTCCGTTGGCGTCTTATACCTGATGCCCCGGTTCAGGATCACTTCCCGTGGAACTTGGGTTCGTGTACTAGACACGAACAAGCTCGAACGAAAACAAGGTAAGGACGAGTCATATTGGCCTGTTGGACTTAGTGGCGACACGTTCATGTGCCTTATACTCAAGGTCAACTCTTCTCACTACCACATATAAGATGTGGGCTGATCGTGCTTTTTTGAAACAGGGACGACAAGAATATCCCGGATTCCCCAGACCTTTGATACAAGAATTGTCATTATGTTTACCTTTCCGTGGCAAGGATCCCAAGGACGGACCTTTGGAAGAACAGTATGTACTAATTCACTTCAATCCAGAATTTTCAAAAAAACAAAGGATTTCAGTGTCGCCCGCGAAAGTTTCTTCCTCGACATCAGTCGCGACGCTCTTGGGGATGAGCTTACCACAGACGATATCTCTCGACGAGAACTCGGGCTTGACAAAGACCTGATCCAACTCATCCAAAATGCCTGTAAAACAAACAGGATTCCTCGGGCTCTCGATCTAACGCGCATGCTGCATCATACGGCCTCATTTGACATGGCGATCAAGGTCGCTGCATTCTACCATCTGCCTGGTTTGCAGGAAAAGATGCAAATCCTTAAAGACGACCGAGAAGGAGACGATAGACTGGCGGCTGCGAGGGACAAGAGGAAAAGGTGGGCAAGAGATATTGACCCCGTGCCACCACCGAGGTTACCCCCGGCGGATGTGGGACCATCGAAGATCAAGGCTTTCCAGGATTTTGGACCACCGCCTGCCATCCATAGACCAGGTCTTGCGAGAGCAACGCCCAGTGCGACACCAAGGCCCAATGAGGTCGAAGACCAGTATCGAATGGATGATGAATACGTTCCTATGGCGGACAGTAAGAGGAAGCGGGATGAAGTCGAATATGAGCCAGTCTCTTCTGCAGGCACGAAACGAAGAGCTTTAGGAGAGACATCGGCAGTGACTCTACCGCCTCCAAAACCTAGTGCGTTTGTTTATACTCGGCAAGGTAACTCTGTCTCATTATGTTTGTAGAGATTAACCCATTTGCGAAGAAGCCGAGTACGGACACAAACCGAAATCCCTTCGCGCGCAATTCAGAAAGTAATAAATCTTTGCATAAGAGCGAAAGCTTCTTCGACAAAGTTGACGCTGCTGAGACAACCAAATCCAAGGGTACATTCCCTTATTGTCCTGTTCTCGAATGATTAGTCACCTCTTACTCCATCACAGGTATGTCAATCGGGCACAGCAAAGCGTCGAACGGAAAGAAAGACAGTACAAGGCAGACCACGCTCTTCGGCCTCCCGGCTCCCGCACCACCAGAAAAGCCTGAAAAGAGGGGACGAAAGAAGAAGGCAGTGGACGATGCAGATTCGCAAACAAAGTCGGAGGCTGGCACACCGGATGTGTCGGCTAGACAAACACGATCACAGTCCGAGGCGATGGACGTAGATACGACAGACGGGCAGGAGACTCAGGCGACAGACGTGAATACCCAGGAAGAAGAATCGCAGCTTACGGAGATGACTACGCAAGTTGCGGAGTCATCGCAAACGATCGTTGCGACGCAGACGCAGGTATGGCCCTCGTGCAATCACACATCTAGGCCCGGAATATTTACCAGAGCGTTTTTTTCTACCCTTGTCAATGCAGCAAGTCGACAGTCCTGAGCCACTCGACATCGAGTGGGCTCCGTCTCCTCCACCTATCATGCAAACCGAAAGGACAGAAACTGAAGCGCAAGCGACTTAGATGCAAATACAGTCAGTCTTTACAGCGCTGTGCGGTGCATGCGGCGATACCTTGTCTTTTTTTTCCTTTTTTTTCGTTTGCTCTTTTCGGCTCTTTGTATCATTAGATGCACTGTAATCAATTTCACGCATCCCGCACCCATGTGACGAACAAAAGGCGACAGCAAAGGCTAGATCACATCCGCATGTTCCTAAATTAATAGATCTGATATCTATCCGGGTGGTTTGACAAAACTAATTGTTCAACTTTTTAAATTGAACGTCGGTCATCGGCGCCATGGAACGAGTCAATCGTGAGGTTCTGCAATCAGGAATTGGCGTCAGTAAGTAAACAAGGAGATGCAGGCGCGACAATGGCATACCTCAGGAGCGAAGGGCCACTCAATGAATGCATTTGTGATGAGAGCCCAGTCTCTCGCCGTGAGCGAACGCACTTGCTTTTTGATATCGACACGCTGTTCTGGCGGGAGATTAGGGTCCGTAAGTCTTTTAAACAGTGATTCGGCTCCCGGTGCAAGGGAGCTATAGGTGAGCTATAAGCAAACGATATTTTAATTGGGAAAACCAAGACAGGTGCTAACCTCATGGCGTTTTTCAACGGTGTCGATTTGAGGACAAAGAGGCGGCGAAGCACATAATCCCATTGCCCAAGTTTGCCTTTATCAATGAGCTTTCCAGCAAAAAAATAAATTAAAATGTCTTTTGTCAATGCCGAGGCAGGAGCAAATTACCTGTTCCTTGAGAGGGACCATGTTAACGCCCACGAGCGGGTGTCCGAGACGCCTGTTTTCAGGCCTGCGGTCATGAGCTCCACTGTTGACCCGTGTTGGGTGGAAGTGGTCGTTATACGGAAGAAGACTATTTGAAGAAAGCGATAGACTGCAATTTGCGGCGACTTCGGCAATTACACTTAGTTTGCAGCGTTCACGGTCCGTCGGTGAAGCGGATATCCGCTAAAGTTATATACTGTGGTGAGGCGGAGACTGCGATGTTTCTGATCAGAAGACAACGTACCCTCCAGACCCAATCTCCGAGAAGAAAACTCATGGGGATGCGTCCATACTTGAAGAGCCAGGATTTTTCGGGAATGCACCGGAGCAGCTGAGCAACAAACTGCTCACCTGCACCGTTGTGAGGGAGATGGGTGATAAAATGAAGGCTAGGATGTACTGCGGCGAAAGTTCAATGCGAGCAGCCAATATGAGTGAAAAACAAAATCCGTATACGTACTGGGACCATCCCATGGAACAGTCTCCATGTCTTCGAAAAGTCCCATCTCGTCAAGAGTAGAGTAGGTAGACCAGGAGAAGCCACTTAGAGGAATGACTTTGACTCGGGGATCTGCTAGTTCGAGAGGCTAGAAAGTAACTCAGAGACAGATGATGAGAGAGGACAAAGAGCAACAGCTTACTCGTAAGAAGTCTAAATAGGGTTCATAATCCTCTAAGATTATAAGTTTACCTACCTCGGTGGGAGGTAGAGTCAAAAGGGCTCTTGACAATGAGCCCGGCCCTTTATAGTCAACAAAGTTCAGTATAATGTGAAAAGGTGGCACAACCGCAAGACGCACCGGGAAAGGCTTCAATAATGACCTTCGGCTGACGGGATTTGGTCAACTTATTGCGAATGAAGCTCTTGGCGACCGCCTCTGAAGAAAGAGGATTTTTTATTGAAACACGGTCGCGCACCACAACAGGGGCAGGAGGAAAGTATGTGCGCCATTCGTTCATGCGCGGCAAAGCTGGAAATCGTGCATAGTCATCGGATGGCTCCACGACAAGCGACGAATTGTTGATCGCGGCGATGGACTCGTCGAAAGCCGACCGCTGCTGCTCTTTTCGTACGCGTTCCTCCTCAAGACGCGCCGCTTGCTTCTCGTTTTCTTGCTGTCGTTTGGCTTTCTCACGTTCGCGCTCTGCCTTGATGGTCAAGCCTTTTGTACGACGAGGTCTGGGTTCAACTGTCACGACCCCTTCGGGTTTCCTTGGACGGCCGCGCTTCTTGGGAGCCGCAGAAATATCGGTTTGAACTGCCTGCGACGATGCTGATGTACCATTGAAACGTGAAGAGGTAGGGTAACACAATGGGAGAGCAGAACGGTAGCAGAGCCTCTGGAGTGTTGGAGACGTTCGCAGACGAAACATTTCAGTTTCTCATTTGTCAGCAGACACGGAACATATGGTTGTCAATATCCGGTTTGCGTACATACTGGGTCATTTTGCCCTAGTCCGACCCATATGCGTACAGATATCGTCAAAAAAGGTGCGTACGGAAATGGAAAATTATGGATCGGGGCGTACGGGTCCATCGACTCCTCGTTCGGCCCAACTCATGTACTACCAAGTTAGTAGTAGTATTGAACGCAATGGCTCCGCATTCACGGTCTCCACATCGTTCGGTCAAAGTCCGGCGTCGAATATCCAGCAAGTCCTCAAGTCAGAGCCTCAGAAGGACTAACAACACCAAGTTCCCCCGAACTAGCACGGTCCGTCACTCACGTCCACGCCTTCGCACAACATCGTCCAGTCCCGGTGCGGACCATGACCACGATGTCTCCTTCTCGTCCAGCTATATCAGTGACGACGATATCGAGCTGGACACATCAGACATTGAAGAGGAGACGTATCCGATTATTTCTGCTACTCCGCAGCGGGAAAGGATGCCTCTGGCATATGCGTCTCTTCCGCCTACGCCGATTTCGTCATCTCCCCCTCCTCCAGAGCCTCCACTTCAGGATGTTCTGCGTCCGCCAGAACAGTCTCAACGCCCCTTCTCGCTTTGGGATTATCTCAGAGAGGAGCTTCTGGCTACGGACTTTGATTCTCACCAAGAGTTGAAATGGGAGAGAGTCAGTAACTTCCTTGCCATACCCTTGGCTATGGAAAAGGTCAGTCCCAATATTTCCAAGTCTCGTGTTCAACATGAAAATCAACATCTGTTTTCAGATTATCGGCTTTGGCTTCGTTCTCTGTCTTGACTCATTCCTTTACACATTTACCATTCATCCTATTCGATTCATCCTTGCTCTTTGGCGCCTACTGGTCAACACCATTCTACGCTGCAAGGCACCTCTTCCTCCGTCGCAAAAGGCTGATGTTCTACGAACCCTTCTTCTAGCTCTGTCCATCATGATTCTAATCCCTTTGACTGACGCGAGCAAGATTTATCACTCAATCCGAGGACAGGACACCATCAAATTGTATGTGATATTTAATGCATTAGAAGTAGGCATTCCTTTTCTCCCGTTTGAATTATCTCGCTAATGGGCAACTTTAATGCAAAGATTGCCGATCGCCTGTGTGCTTCTATCGGCCAAGATATCATCGACTGTCTTTTCTCTCGTTCTACACTTCTCCTCCTGTCTCGAAGGGTTCCTCTCACCACACATACTCTCCGCCCGATACTTTTCTTTTGCCTTGCGACGCTCTACATTGGTGCGCTTCTGGACCTTCCCCTTTTCATCCGCTCAGGTGACGAATATCATGTTCCCTTCGGTCGCCTGACTTTTAGTGGTTCACGCGCTTGTTATGGTCTATCAACTCCTTTGCCTGAACGTAGCCATCAACTCCTACGACAACGCACTTCTGTCTTTGCTCATGTCTAATCAATTCGTGGAGATCAAAGGCAGCGTATTCAAGAAATTTGAAAAGGACAATCTCTTTCAGATAACATGTGCTGGTGTGCTTTAGCTTTCCTAATTATCCACTTTTTNCCAGTCATTGTAATGACGCTGTTCGATATAAAAATTTCAGACATCGTTGAACGCTTTACTCTCTGTCTTATGCTCTTCTTCGTCGCCTTTCGCAATCTCATTGAACTCTCTGGCTCCGAGTTCGACTTCTCTGAAGGNGTTTTCCTGCCGAAGAGCTTTGGATGGTTCCGCGGTGGGTTCGGCGGCAATGTCCTGTGGACTATTTCCTATGTTCGCNCTTTTGCCTTTCACTATCTGCTGTAGATCTCTGATCCCATTGGGTGAGTAGCCGGTATTGACAGTCATGCTTTCCGAAACGCTCGTCGACTGGCTTAAACACGCTTTCATCACAAAGTTCAACCATATCCGGCCATCCGTCTATGAACGCTACACGGATGTGCTATGTCGCGACCTCGCCAGCGGAAGTGCGTTCGGCCGCCTTGGCGCGCGAAAGGTACCTATTCTCTCATCTGCATCTGTGCAATTTCTTGAACTTTTGACGGTGTCGGGACGTAGCATACTTACGTAGACCAATCCCCTCTTGTCGCACGTCGCCTTGGATTCGCCGCNCTTCCGCTTGCAGTTCTAACAATTCTCATCGGTTGGCAAGCCGCCTGCCTGCTTTGGTCGTCTGCCTCTGCACATAGTGCTCCAACATCTGTTGACCATGCTTATTTCACCACATTGGCTTCTGGAATCAGTATCGCNTGTGTACAGTGGTGGACTTGGGCGGGCGAAAGCGGGTGGGAGGCTTGGTTCAGACGGGGCATGGATGTGGACTGGGAGGCTGTTTTGAGACGGGCCAAATGGGGCACTCTCGGATTGACGGTCTGGGTGTGGTGAGTCTGCATTTTCAGCCGTGTTACTATCTCGTGCCGGTCACTTTGCAGCAAGCTGATGCAGCGTAATAGTTTCGTAGTGGTAAAGATCATCATGGGTGTCAATCTCGTAAGTTATGCAACGAAGCGAAGAGCGGGAATGGAGGCGAGGGAGGTCGCGGATAAAGTGAACGATTTTGGCCGGGATCCGATAGGAGAGGGTCANGATGAGCGAGTTCGTTGCCTTCCCCTCTCACTACTTGGCCATATTTTCATCCACTCATCGTTTCTGTCGTTGATTGACAATCTAGAGGTATAACCGAGAGCTAAAGACGCTTCTTGACAACGCTCGGGACGATGCAGCGCCAACAACAGAAATTGGTGAGCGTGAGTATGGGGGNGACACATCCAATGACGCGGACGGAAAGAAGAGGAGGCCGAAGTTGGAGGAATTGACACGCTTTACGATGGTCAAGCGGATATGGTGAGGAATGTGTTGGCTAGTCCTTTTTTTTCGTGCGGAGATTAAGCTCCGCGATCTCTATTCATTGTGATATATACTTGCTGCAGGCATGATCACGTCCGGTGCAGTGTCTTATCAGACAATTCAGACCTAACATTGGGAGGTACATCTTGACCGATTTAGGNTTGAGCAGAGGATGNCTTTGAACAGAAATTGCCCTTGCTGTGAGTGATCTGACAGTCCATGCGGAGAGCCATATTGTTACAGGTACTTCATCTTCACGTGGAGACTCAGAACGATGTTTCGATGACAGGCGCCTGTGCGTATATGGCTGATGATAGTATGTATCAAATACCATTGCCATATCTTTTTTATCTTACGCCGCTATCGAGTTTTTTCAGACTTAGAAATGTCCTTTCCAATCGACACGTAGCGTTGAGTATCCGCTCNGGCAAGTCGCATTCCAGCAAAAACACCTCACCTTAACTAAGGCATCCCCGAACCAAACTGACGTTGAACGTTGAACGCTCATCAAGCTTAAATCACCATTGCATGATTATGTGGCGGCCGCCTGCATCGGAGAAGGCGTTACCTGGAGATTGAGGAAGCGATTCTCAGCANCCNGNCNGCTGNGANNNNTCNCAGNNNCNTGGAGGCTCCATTGCATCGCTTCGCCTTTTCGGCCCGGGCAGCAGACCTCAAGAGTCCTGTAAGTATATCTTGCCGTGCGCGACTTCGAGTTGAAACCATAACTTATTAGGAGTTCATGGACAGAATTGGCAACGCCATACCTATCACTGGTGGGGGGTGTGCCTTTTCGGAAGCAGGCTCTACCGCTGATCCTTGACAAAGAACAAGTTGAGTATCACCGCAAGTAAACATCTTCTAAATTGTCTCACCTTATGGCTGGGATTGTAGGATATTTGTTGTTACCGACGGCAGGTCAAGCTGTGTCAAAAGTCATTTCTGCCTTTCCGACTCCTAAAGGCAACGGAGCAACCTAAGTCTGATAATAACCGTCGTTTCACCGGCCCTGCTTGTGGAGTNTTTTTAATAGAGATACCTGATGATCTGACNGTCAGGATTCCTTTCTATCGCTGCTCCTTCGGTCACGCAGTCGAAGTCTCGCGAACATGCATTCCAAGCTTCCTCCGCTCCTTTCTCTACCAATGAACACTTNCTTACATCCCTGAAGTTGAGTCATCGGCCCTCGCTGACCCCGTCNTNTACTGTCACACAATATGTCTGCATGGGTCTTGGAGGGGCTCACTTCCTCCGNTTTTCTGCTTTCGGTATCGATCTCCTGGTCTAGGGGGCCTGAGTCCACNCTAAGCATAATCCTCGAAGTGAGTCAANNCGGTGCCGCATTTGCATCTTNNAACTTATGATCNT
>SGPL01000232.1:0-49121 GCA_004802705.1 Bondarzewia mesenterica | reverse complement strand
GCCCGCTAGCCCGCTGACATGGAGGAATTGACATGATGAATGCAGAAGATGCAATGTGTGCGAAGTGAGGGAGGCCGCTTGGCTAAGTGGTGGAGGGACTAGCAAAAAAAAAAGACTCACCTGTGGCAGATGTACCTTATATTTCAAAAGAACAAAAAAAAGGAAAATGGGCTCAGGTTTGTTGCCTGCAATGCCACAAGATCTCACGAGATGTGTATTTATGGCTCAGCGCTTAAAGCACACAGAATAGACATTGGGCACGTGACATATTGGCACTGCTGGACAGACCCGACCTTCCATATACACCACCAGGCCTTCAATTGGTGTCGCGCTGAGAAAGGAAACTTGGCATCGCGCCAATTGTGTGATTTCGTTGTGAGCTGAGATGAACCTGACGCGACATTGAGATTGCCCGATTAGGCATGGTCTCAGGTTCAAACCCAACGTCAAAGCCTGCAGACAAAATCTTCGTTCGAAGCCCATTTTTCATCTCAGGTTTACACCCAAGGACGTGCGGCACAAGTCGGACACCAGCCGTGACTCAGCGTGACATGTTTTTTCAACTTCCTCCCACCAACATTGATTCCCTCTAACTCGCACACACACCTCCCTCGCTGTCCGTTACAGCGCTGGCCTCGACGTTCCATCCCTCGAGTCGGTGACAGAGTCACAGCTCCCTGAAGATATGCCTGCTTTGAAGAAATCTCTTTGTATTCTTCAAGGTGCATGCCACCAGCTCTGCACCACGCTGGCCCCCTCAGCCCTTACTATACCAATTGTAAGTCGACCTGTCATCATTGATATTTAGATCCAGTGCTTAAAAAAAAAACGTTCTCTGATGATAGCGCTCCTTGGCCACAGCCGACATAGCCTATCTCTGTGTCATCATGAACGTGAATGGAGCGGACGTGATTGCCGACCGTCCAGAAGGAATGCATAGTTAAGAGATAGCTGCAAGGACTCACCTCGAGGGAGAGAAGCTTATGCGTATTATGCACAACCTCGCAGCTACGCACTGCTTCCGAGAAAGTACGAGAGATTTCAGTTCCCATATTCCTTCTGACACAGCTTTCATAGTATCGCCCAGTACCTTTGTCAATAATTCTATCTCACTGATGCTGCGTTAGAGCAATCCGCTGTCCACGATGGTCAAGACTAGGGTAAATGATGCAATGATAGACCCCGACTACAGTCATTCGTCTGATGCGTGCCCACCCATTCTCCGTTCATCGGAGAATGGGACGTTCCCAAATATGTGGACAAATACGTGCTGCTCGCACCCACTCGATGACTTCACAGAAGAGAAGGTCGAGGCGGAGCAGCTCGGCGTGTGCATCACCACATCGAGGAAGCTGGAGCACGAGCTGGGCATCTGTGTACAGTATTTTCCCGCCCTGATGCCGTGGTTTGATTCACTTGCTGATGATCACTCTTCTCCTGACCACAGATGTTGCATATGCTTCCGCCGGCGTGCACAATCCACTTTGCTATTGATATGCTCGAAGGTGTCTTGGTTACTTCTGCTCTGGCTTCAGCTCAGGTCTTGATCTTTGCAACATTCTCTAGTGGCTTGAACTTGTTGATGGCTTCTTGGTTATCTCTGGCTTGGGTCTCAGTCTTGGCAGTCTCCTCTTGTGGTTATGACTGGTATCTTGCTGGCTTGTGCTACTGCTTGGGCTAGGGATATGAGCCTTCTTCAAATGTGTCCTAGGTCTGTATCCTTTTTTTTTCTGGCTTCGTTCTGGCTGACTGTTGCTATTTGCAGATCTCGCAGGCCAATTGTGCATGGCATGTCCGTATTTTCGTGGTATATTTTTTAGTCCCAACAAGATGCATGCTCACATCAGCTCGCGAGCATCTCGGATTTGCGTGGGGAGCGGGTGTTGACTTAGGACGGTGGTTGATTGTATATCTCATTTGAATATATATTTTTCTTTGTTATTCTACTAGTTATTGTAAGGAAAATAANTATTATNNAANGACCNAAAAGGGAAGNAAAGCCCGGGANCCCTGGCCCGAGCTGACTAAGCGAACCTGAAGGAAAGCCCACCCAGTTTGGTTTCACGCTGAGATGCGGCCGTTTGGCGTGACGCGGTCGGGAACACGAATGCCTGTGCGCCAAGATCACAGGCTTTCACGACCGGGTCCCCTCAACCTGAGTTGAAACCAAGTTGAGGCCTGGCAGTGTANGNGNNCATGACTGNNNNANNANNNACCTGANNGTCCNNNNATTATCCTTTATCCGATCCCCATTCGGAGTTCAAGATGCGAGGAGGCCGAGACCGACTGACTGTTGTGTACAGTAGTGTACATTACTGCACGCTGTCTGAACGTGGCTACGTCGGACATTTTTTTTACATATAACACAAACACCCTCAACCTCAACCACAACTCTCTCGCTAGGACCGTGATCTCTGAAATCTCCGACATTCCACAAAACAAAAATCTACATCGCTGAAGATGTCACTTTCTACGTCTCCCGAGTCCAGCCAAATTATGACTGGGCCCGAGGCAGCGTTAGAGGTCATAGACAGTAATTGGTATAGAAACATTGCTAAGAAGGCCAGATGGATGGACCTCGTTGGCGACTACGCTGGCAATGAACGATTTATACTGGATGGTACGACTACCTTGTGCTTAAAAATTTTCCCAGACATGGTTTTTGACCATAATTGTAGGCGAAGCGTTACTGCAAACTGTCCTGGACGACCCGTTGTTGGCCCTTGCACGCGAGGAAGGTTTGATACATTCGAAAATATCTCTCTATCACGCGTGGTGACGAGTCTTTGGATGCCCATGCTTCTAGATCCCAGTTTTCAGATCTTACATGCATTGCACTCCATGGAGAGGCTGCTGCATGAACTCATCAGACGCTCAGCTGTCTTCGACATCGTATTCTGGGAAGGTTTGTTCGGTCGATATGCGTATCTCCAAACTTTCTGATTGAACTTTCTCTCTGGTAGCCTTCCGTCACCTCACCCTAAAAACAGGAGGGTCGACCTTTGTAACAACATCTCGCGCGCTTGCACGAATAATCCTCTTCGATCATCTCATCAAGCACGCGCAAAAAATGGACTTGGCCGTCCACACGTTCAAAAATCTCTCTGACGAAGCTTGGACAAACTATCAACGCAAGACTAGAGTGAGATTCGTGTTTTTTTTTTCAACATGATAATCGTTGTTGATTTAATGGCAGCCGATGTTCGTGATGACCAACGACGGGGGCGTCATGGACAGCAGTCCTCTGGACGCAGAACGCATTCTGGTGCAACGAACCTTCATCTTCCGCTTGCTCTCTTCAGGTCTTGCGGTCACTTTGCTTCGCGGTAGTGAATTCCGAGATTCAAAGGTCGGGAATCATATTTGAAGTCATAACAGCATTGCTCATGCCCATCCTTCCACGTAGATTTTTGCTTTCGTCTTTGAACAGCACTTCGATCTTCATGCAGAGGGAAAGGTTCCTGTAGTCGTATGGAATGAGTTCGCTTCGGCACTGAAGGCCTTGAACCTGGCTGACACACAGCGCCGCGGTGATATCAAAGTCCCAGTAATCCCAGCATCATCAGAGCGTGAACTCGCGATCGACTCCCTCCTCACAGATTTCTCTAAGTTGCTTCTCCTCGCTTCTCACACAAACGAGGCGTCTTCGGAACTGGTGTATCTGTTTGTCCTTCATTGTATTCTGGTCAAGACGCTTTCTGTCGATGAAAGGGCCAGACCGCTCGAGAGGCTGCACCCCGATTTGACGAAATGCCTTCTGCACTCTTTCCTTCCTCACGCATATCTTGCTCTTGAGACTCTTGGATCAAACTCTGGAATCATCTTGGATGTCGACGGACGAGTCTTCATCAGCCTGATTGCTTTTGTCGTCTCTCACATGGACACTTCCCTCTCAGGCCTGGTAGGCGACGAGCTTCATTCGCGCTTGCAGAAAATCTGGTTGGCTGCTCGTGCGCCTCCGGTTGCTTTGAACAAACTTGCCTCCCGCTTCCCGAATCCCAGTAACAACCTTGACCTCGTTGCCGCTGCCAACATGGAACCCTCCATCGCTCTTCTTCCATTTGACAATCCTGTATTCGACAGCGAGCTCGCTGCTGTTCATGTGACAGTTGCAGAATCTAATGCGAGCCTGCCCCCTACTCGACTAGAGTTCAGTCAAGGTACTGCTTTCACCGACACCAAACATTGGCACAATCACAAGCGAAGCATCTTGCCGAAGCATCTGGGCGGCGAGGCACCGAAGCCAGCCACAGCTTGGCAGCGCCAGCGTAGACTGCGGACTGAGCAGTTCTTCATGGCGTCGCTACAGCGGCTGGCTCAATCATTGATGGGGTCTGTTGGAATCCCTAGCAGCCCGAAGCCTATTCTTGCTGTTGGAACAAGGGTGTCGAGCGAGATTCAGGTAGGCCGATTTTAGTCATTTTCCGAGTTCGAGGCATTGCTACGATCTCATGTCCTTTCCTCTTTGCAGAAGAAGCCCGACTACGTTCGGCGTAGTAAGAAGGAGAAGGATAAACCTCTGTCAAAGTCCGAGAAATTGAAGAATCAAAATATCAAAGACAAGAAGTCCAAAGACGAAGAGAGGTACAGGGTCTGGTGGCGTGATCGACTAGCAGAGATGTTCAAGTTGACCAGCATCGGGAAGAAGAAACAACATCTTGCATATCTACAAGATCCTAGTCGATCTGATCGAGCGAGCGATCAAGTATGGCTTTCTATCGAGATGGATCTTTACGGCCTCAATCTCGAGTTGCGACAGTGGATAGAAGAAATGAGCCCCTATGACGTTGATGACCCAAGTTCGAAAGCTGCGCAGGAGATTGCGGCTATGCGCGATCTATACACGGTCAAAATCATGCGTATGGTTCACAAACTTTATTCGAAACCGGAGCTAACGCAGACAGTACTTTCCATCCTGGAGTCCGTTCTCATTGTCTTGGGTTTTGTCGACTACATTCCACCTATGATGTCCTCGTTGTCGAATCCGCTGCCGGTGGAATCCGACCGACCTCTCACATTCGACTTCATAAAACTCGTTAGATCAAAGACCAAAAAACCTGTCCGAGACTACAAGTTCATGTGTATCACTGAGCATCCAGCACAATGGCAGCTTCGTTTGTTTGGCGAGTACATGGACAGAAGTATGGATAGCAAACCTGATGCACGTGTCAGCTTCGAACCCGACGCTTGGCAGCGTGAGGTTTTAGACTGTCTGGATGCGGACAGCTCCGTACTTGTCGTCGGTGAGCCATTCTAATGCCTTCTGTCGCGTCCAGATTGAATGATGGCATCGATCCATGCTCTCAGCGCCGACTAGTGCCGGGAAGACGTTCATTTCCTTTTACGCAATGGAAAAAGTGTTGAAGGATTCTGACGATGGAATACTCGTTTATGTGGCACCTACGAAGGCTTTGGTCAATCAAGTTGCCGCTGAAGTCTACGCCCGATTTAAGAAGGAATTGCCTGGCAGTTAGTCATTCGCACGGGTCTCAATGTTGTCTTGAATTGGCGTTCTAACTGTCTGCTACTCAGGGACATGTTGGGCCATACACACCAGAGACTATCGCGTGCATGAACCCCAAAAATGCCAAATTCTTGTCACCGTTCCCGAGATGTTCGCTATCATGTTGTTATCTCCATCACTTGCAAGAAGTTGGACTCCTCGCATTAAACGGTGAGATCTATTTGACATATTCGCTGTACTTCGAATTCACCTGCGGATCTCAGAATTATTCTTGATGAAATTCATACCATTGGCCAACATGAAGGAGGGTCCGTTTGGGAACAGATAATTTTGCTGGCGCCTTGCCCCATCATGTTTGTCCAATTACCTATCCTTCACCTTCGTCGGTCTCACTGAGATGCCTCTAGTGGCCTTTCCGCAACTATCGGGGAAGCCAACAAGTTCAACACTTGGCTGGAACATGTCCAGACTGCGAAGGGTTTCCAACACAAATTTATTCACTATCCGCACCGCTACTCGCACCTCCGGAAGTTTGCGTATTTCCCCCAGATGAGAAACTCCAACACTACTCACGAATCCGGATCCGTTTTCACCGGGTTGAACAAATATCAATCGGAAGATCTGATGAGGTTCATTCATCCTATTTCTGTCTTGTCGTTTGGGGCCACTTCTCTTCCGTCCGACCTTTCGCTAGAGAGTGTGGATTTACTTCATTTGTATGGAGCGCTCCGCGACTGCACCGCGGGCGGCGTTGTTGGTCTGGACGATCTCGATCCGACGCGGTTCTTCGCTCCGGCCGCATTCCTCAAGCAAAAAGATGTCTTGAGGTACGAGGCGGCCATCAAGGATGTATTGTCTTCATTGGTGGCCTCGTCCGATATCAACGACTCATCGTCTCCTTTGAGGAGAGTTGTTGGCCAGTTACAAGACCCTATCGTCGCCAAAACCGACGAGAGTGTGCTGAATACTTCTCCAAGTAACGCTTCCTTTATGGATGGGCTTGTTCCCCTTCTCGCAGATTTGCATGCGAGTGGTGATCTAGTGCGTCTTCCCAATCTTTCAAACTTTTCGTCCTTGATCAACAGATACGTGATTTTATGGTATAGCCCGCTCTTCTATTCAATTTTGATCGAAGTGAATGTGAGGAGATGGCAATGACGATCGTGCAGGTACTGGAAGAAGGAGAACAAGCCTGGCGTGCAAAAAGTGAAGAGTGGAAGACAAAAATCGATCGGTGGGAGGAATGGAAGGTGATAGAGAAGGAACGTGCTCGACGACTATCGAAGATGAGGAAGGACGAATTGGAGGAGTCGAAGAAAATGGAAGACTTGTCATGGGAAAGCAGTTTTGATCCAGCTGATCCCTCGCCTCAGTTCACATTTTCTACCTTCCCTAGGGGCTACGGCAAGCAGGATTTGTTGGAAGACATAGTGGATTTGTTGCGTCGGCGGATCACTCTTCCCACATGGGCTGTCCCAGCTTTGCGACGAGGTGTCGGTGTTCATCATGCCGGTATGAATAAAGCCTACAGGAGCCTTGTTGAACGGTGAGTGGAGTCGTTACTACCATTTGCCTCGTTCCAAATTTCTCAATCATATGAACAGGCTCTTCCGAATAGGGTTCCTGCGAGTGGTGATTGCGACGGGTATGTCATCGTCAATTATATTTATTGAGGATGATTTGATATAGTTCGATCCAGGCACATTGGCGTTGGGTATCAATGCCCCCACTAGGACGTCTGTTTTCTGTGGTGACTCGCCCTTCCTTACTGCTTTGATGGTAAGTCATCAGGAACAGTTACTTTTCACGTTGCCTTCTTACTTTGTTCTTAGTATCGGCAATGTGCTGGACGGGCTGGACGTCGCGGATATGATTTGCTCGGTCGAGTGGTCTTCTACGGCTTGCAATTGGATCGTATTCAACGTCTCATGCTGTCAAGACTGCCAGGTCTTAACGGAAACTTCCCTATGTCCTCGACGCTCTCACTTCGTCTTTTCAATCTTCTTCACGGATCCGACGATGCGCCTTATGCCGTCAAAGCTATTCAAAGTATACTACAACTCCCCCAGATCAGTTTCAGCTCCGATGTGGGAAAAGACCAACTCTTGCATCATCTTCGTTTCAGCATTGAATACCTCCGTCGCGCGCGTCTACTGGACCAAGATGGGAAACCCATCAATCTCTTCGGTGTCGCTTCTCACTTGTACTACACAGAGCCGAGCAATCTCGCCATGGTCACCTTGCTCCAAAGCGGGGTGATTCACGATATCTGTTTGCAGCCCAGCGAGGAAAAGGCTCAGCGGGAATTTATGCTCCTGGCAAGTCATTTATTCGGTCGCCGATATCTTCCAGAGGTCTACGCGACGAAGGAGAATGTTCGGGAACTCATTGGGAAAGGGCCGTCGTGTGTTGTCCTACCGTCGATGATGAACAAGGCACGCAAGGCGCTACTTAAGCACCATGAGGAAATTCTAGAAATTTTCACGGCGTACGCAGTTACGTTCGCCGGTCAATACGCCTCACAGCTCGAACCGGACGATCGACTTCCCCTCAGCGAGCAAGCTTTTGGACGTCAAATATCCTTCGACAGTCCTTTCCATAGTCATCTTCGAGATACTGCCGTTCACCCCGTTGCACGTTCGCCCTTCGTAGCCAATTCTGGGCATGCAGATCGGTTCCACAGTGTCCAAGAGTTAGCCAACACCGTCAGACGGGGTGTCCACCTCAACGAGCACGCCATCCCCTCGGTCGAGCGCATCGTTGCGCTTCCAGGAGACCAAGCAAGGCCGTTTGCGCTGAACGCCCACATATACGATTTTTATATTCATGGGCAAGCCAAAGCACTCGTTACATTCAACGGCATCCGGCGCGGTGATGTTTGGTACATATTGGAGGACTTCTACATGTCATTGATGGTCATTCGCGCGGAAGTGGAAAACCTGCTCGTGAAGGCATCTCGGGAGGCGGGCGCCGCAGTGGGCGTTGACTCGGAAGAGTTGGAGGCTGATAGTGGGTTCGAATCTCAGGATCCGGCGGAGGCTGAAGAGAAGGAAGAGGTGGACGTTGGCCACCTGCACACGTTCATCCGGCCTTCTGGATTATCAGAGCGGGACTGGAAGGTATACAAGGTGGTGAATGCGGTCACGAACGAATTTGGAGAGAAGTTCAAGGCGATGTGGGCATGAGTACTTACTGTCTCAATAGTGGCTAAGGATCTCGCGGTACACCAAAACTATTCGTTACTCTATCTAGTATGACTCTGCGATAATTCGGTATTCAGTCCTCGATTGTCCATCTTGCAGTAAAAAGAAGTCATTGAGGTGAACGAGATGCAAAAGCTGATCGACAATTCGATAACAGAGAAAAGAACCGGCTAGTTGGTGATGCATTGCAGGTACATCACTGGTTGTTATACTCATAGAAGCCTTTTCCGTTCTTCTTCCCGTACCACTGCGCGTCAACCATTCGCTCCAAGAGCACGCTGGGACGGTACTTTGAGTCGCCCGTTCCTTGGTAGAGCGTTTGTTGGATCGCGAGGCAGGTGTCCAGACCGATGCTGTAGAGTGAAGATATGAGCGTGACAAAAGATGGGTTGACGGACAAAAGAATGCTTGCAAATCAGCTAGAACGAAGCAGGTCAGTAAACGGTCACGACGTGATAAGGTACGCAGCGCACCGAGTTGGAGTGGGCCCATTGGATGATTCATTCCAAGCCTCAGTGTCTTGTCGATATCGTCGCGAGTAGCGACACCCTATGCAAGTCAGGTGAGTAATGCCTTTTTCCATCGCATGTTGATATGAAAGATGCCATACCTTCTCGAGCCACATAATTGCCTGAATGAATGATTCATCAAGTATTATCGAAGAGATAAGAAGACAAAAGTGAATATACCTCGTTGATGAAGGGCATCAGGAGAGCATTGGAGACAAATCCGGGAACATCCCGCGAAGTTGTCACTTCTTTGCCGCAAGCGACCGCGAACGACCGTGCACGGTCAAGCGTTTCTTCGGAAGTTTGGAGGGCAGAGATAATCTCAACAAGTTTCTACGAAGGAGACATAGCCTTATGTGTTTAACGTACGAAGGCTGAAGTGAAGTGGCATCGCGTGCGTACCATGACAGGTACAGGGTTGAAGAAATGAAGTCCTGAAACGTTAATTGAAGAGACGAAATCTTGAAGATGTGCAACATGACATGACATACCCACAACGCGAGACGCGCTCCTTTTGCCCGCCTCAGACGCCGCTGTTTGCCCTTCTGGGATGGCAGCAGCAGCGATTTTCGTGATAGAAATAGAGGAAGTATTGGTGGCCAAGATAGCATCAGGATTCAGGGTCGCAGACAAGGACTTGAATATAGTTTCTTTGAGAGAAAGCTTTTCTGAAACTGCCTACAAAGCGTGTTCTTTGATTAGCATGGATGCCAGAGAAAACGACTTGGACTGTGCATATACCTCGACGACCATGCCTACGTCTCTCAAGCCGTCGAGCCCTTTCGCGCTTTCAACGACAGTGACGCGATCTCTGGCTTCCTTCGCGTCAAGCTCATTAATCTTGCCTTTGGCCACGTCCTTGGCCAATAACTTGTCCATGAGCTTCAGGCCGTTTTCAACTTGGGCATCCGAGCGGTCATGAAGCAAAACGGGCACTTTGGCACGTAGAGCGGCGACATATGCTATGCCCAGACCTAAAGAATAAACCACCAGTAATCAGCCTTGAACATTAGGATACCATTCAGGAGGGCTTAACGTACCCATTTGTCCGGCACCCAGCACACCAAGAGTTTTAATTCCATGAGTAACAACCTGAGCCATACTTTCTAAGACCTGCTTGTTCAGTTGAAGAAATAGAAAGCAGGACGAACTCGAGTGATCGTGATTTTCGACGGTTTGCCGCTCTCTGCCGCCTCCCCGCACGCCCTCCGACTCTCCGGAGTTAAGCTTTAATGCATTCACGTGGTTACCCCGGTTGAAATATGACGTCGTTCATGTTCGTTGGAGGACCAACTCGAACTCATCGAAGTAAAACCAAACACGATCATGTCGAGAGCCTTTAACACTTACCACCACTACAATTTTGTCGACGCTATCTGGGTCGATGACCAGCACCCTACCACCCATTGTGCAAGCTTTTTCGGGCGCCATTGGAAGCGCCATAGCCAACGCAGCATCATACCCGCTTGAGCTGGTGACAACGCGATTGCAGACAACCAGGTCTAAGAAGTTGCAAGGTAAATCTCACATAAATCGTCGAATTTGGTTGATAAACGTTCCCATAGGCGTGAGGGGTGCTTTCGCCATCCTGATATATACCGTAAAGAAATATGGAATCTCTGCACTGTACGATGGCCTGAATTCGGATACTGCCTCGACCATTTTGTCCAGGTGAGCTTACACAAATTTTAATTCTTGTTCTGAAGTCTGAGGCCTGAGCTGATCGTTCCTAGCTTTCTATATTTTTATGCCTATTCATTTCTTCGCTTTCTCCTCATGCGCCGCTCCCCGTCACCCTCGAAGACACCGCTATTATCCGCTTCCCAAGAGCTATGCATCGGATTCATAGCGGGCGTAGCGAGCCGCTTGATATCCAGTCCGCTGAGCATTATCACCGTCAGACTTCAAATGGAAAGAGAAGGGAGCGACGACGAGATCCAGGAGGTTGAGAAAAGAGTGGAGAAAGGCGAAGGTGAGAAAGTCGTAGAGGGAAGTAAGCAGGAGACGGGGCTACTTAGGGTGGTGAGGTTGGTTTACCAGGAGGAGGGGTTAGCAGGCTTTTGGCGAGGTAAATTTTATGAGATATGTCATGTTCCAACTTGGACACAAATTAACGGATAATTCAGGATTCGAAACGACCGTTTTACTCTCGCTAAATCCATCTTTCACTTTTTTCTTTTTTCAACTTTATCGTCGAAGTTTGCTCCGATACGCAGGTACCCGAAGGCCATCTCCTAGACAAGACTTCATCGGCGCAGCCTTAGCCAATTCGTTAGGTGCGTGTCATTCTTTGGCTGTCGGAGAAGAGTATCTTCATCTCTGCTGCGTCCAGCGGTTACAATTCTATACCCTTTAATTCTTGCAAAGACACGTGTACAATTGGCCAAGTCCCAATCTTCCGATTCCGATGATTCACATCCTTCGATTCAAAGCGTTCTGTATGACGCTTACACGAAGACGAATGTGTTCACGGGTGGACTATATCAGGGCCTGGAGGCACAGATCGCAAAGGGGTTTTTGAGTCAGGGTATCACATTGATGATGAAGCGGCGGTAAGTTACTTTTGCAGACAAAATGATATTAATCATCATATTGATCCATTATAGGGTTGAACAGACAGTTGTTGCCATCGCTCTGGCTTTGCGACGATAACCTTAGTCTGTGCGTTTCGCGACTTGTGCACCCAATACCGAGCATTTTTCTGTATCACATCCCCTGCCGCATACCTAATCATGATTTGATTCACTTTCAGCGTTAATCATGAGTCTTGGGTCATCACGATTTTACAGAATTTTCTTCAACCAGGCGATCTAAGTATCACCGGTGACTCAAAGCGCGTTTGAATTTTTGAATGGCACTTTTGCTACTCCCTCAGCTAGCAATGCTGTGCTTACGCACACAATCAAGCTACGTCAAGGCCAAAGCAGTACGTAGCCATCGTCCTAGTAGCCTCATGCTTCTTTCCTTACTCATTATACAGATGTCATGTGGCACTTTCTATGACGAGTGCGCTTTTGTGCATTAGCTTTGGAATGTGGCGACGTGAAATGGTGGCGGAAGGAACCTTGATATAAGTATACCAGATCAATTGTGCCACTGGTGACTGCGTGTTAAAAGACACACCTCACGTGTTTCCCATCTCATTGTTTCTGCGCTTCAGTTGGCAGTCAACGACAGCATCCTTTCTTATTCCCCCCCGTCAGTCCCGACGCTTTCGCAATTTTTCCTAAGTACGTGCATCGAACACATCATAGTATCCATGCTTGGAATATACTGTAGGCACGATCATCAGCTGCATGATGTACTCTGACTTCGCGTTTCAATTAGATCTTCTAAACATCCTCAAAAGGTCGACTGGTGCGATCGCTACTGCTCGCTTCAGGGGCCATTTAGAAAGGACCGAAAAGAAGCGGGTGCCTGCTCTACCCAATGAGTTGCTATACCAGATCATAGCCACCGTCATAGGAAACTTTGTGACGGATATACTCCTCCAACCGGATGTTCTGCCTCCATGGGAATGGGACGCGATGCTGTCCTTGTTGCTCACCTCAAAAAAAATTCTGTCGTGTCACGCGGGACATTCTCGATCACCTGTTGCCCACAACGTTTTTGACGAAGGCAAGGTGAGCTCATGAGATCAAGTATTTCTTGATTTTCTCGACCTGACTCCGGCCATTTGAATGCAGGTCCGTCGGGAGCTACAGCAAACTTCTTTCCGTCTTCCGCAAGCTGGCCTTGGTGGCGCAACACGACGGTATGAACTTTGAACATGAGGTGAAGCAAGTTGGTGGCACGTCCTGGCCACCGACACTGATTGTTAATCTGTGGATGATATACCTCACGAACGTTGCTCGCGGGGATATCGTCTCACGCTCAGCGAGACCTGCACATCATTTGATCA
Source organism: Bondarzewia mesenterica (assembly GCA_004802705.1). Classification (NCBI taxonomy): domain Eukaryota; kingdom Fungi; phylum Basidiomycota; class Agaricomycetes; order Russulales; family Bondarzewiaceae; genus Bondarzewia; species Bondarzewia mesenterica. The sequence goes on along the minus strand of SGPL01000232.1, from coordinate 36,044 downwards.
AAGAGATGTATACCGATGCATCATTCGACGGTCTGGTCACCGGGGGGAATAGAATCTGGGGTTATCTTCGATCCCCTCTCCTTGATAAATTCATGCATGGTGTCGGCGTCGACTACGCGAAATGGGCTAAACGTGAGTAATATAGTGTGCAGTTTTTCGTGTTTTTAATACGTGGATTTGAGCTGACGTGATTTGATTCAGTCAAACGTCTTTCTCTCATTGTGGAGAGAGCACCTGGTGTATTATCTGAAGCTACACGCAAAAATCCCACCAAGGTGAGCCTGAGCAGCATGAATCCGAAAAAATTAATCTCTTTGAACTTCTGACATCTCACCTTGAATTTTTAACCAAAACCGATCCAGGCTACGCGAAAGACTCCTGGTAATACCCCTCTGCTATCCATCCAATCCCATGATTTCCACCAGTCCATTGCGCGGCGATACGAGATAGACGCGCACCAGATACCAATGTTGTCGCGGGAAGAAGTCAGGGCGATGGGGCTACCCGGTCTGATGAAGTTGCTGAACAGGTCGTTGGAAATCCATGGATCCAATGCCGCCGTTGTCGAAGCGCAGAAGAATATTATGTGGGAACTGGAGGTGCTCTTCACGGAGGAAGAGAGGAGACAATATCTGCGTTTGCGATTCCCCCGCGACGACGACGGCGCCATTTCTGCCAACGACTGCGTGTCATATCTTCCACCGCAGCAGCTGTAGATGGCTTGCGCTGTGCTGCTCCATCTTGCCTGCAATCTCGTTCTTTTCGTCAATCGGTTAATCTAAATTTCTTTATCAGCTTGCTTTAAACGTATCGCGAACTTAATGTACATAATCCTTATTCTCATCGCTCACGGCTTTTTCTATTATTGACGTACTCATAGCGGGCCGTCAACGTCAACTTGAGGTTGTATAAGTACGTCGGATGAAGCCCCAAATTAAGGTTAAGGTCTATTCTCTTAAGTATGGTTTCGCTTCGTTTTGAAATAATCGACACGGGAGTGATATCTGTCAATTCGAAACTCGCCCTCAGGTGCAAGAGAACCTCAACCGCAAGTCAAGTGAGTGTTTTGAATTTCTTACCAGATTTCGATAACAACTCTTTCAATCGCTTCGTATCACGCGGATAGGCTTGGACGGTTCATCGGCCCGTCTATCATTTAGAGGTGACATATATTCAGACAAAAACTGGGCTTTCGAACGCATAAAGGGACATCGAGTTGCAGGAGGAAGGGGGTCAATAGCCTTTCCCAACTCCATGCCGCCCGTAAAAGCCATCATCGATCTTAGCCACCCTCTCAGCATCTCTGGTGGAAGCTATTGCTCCGACCATCCACACTACAGCTGTGAACGCGTCTGTTCCATCGCGGCGGATGGGTCTAACGTGTCCTTGCTCAGTCTTGGTTCGCACACGGGCACGCACATCGATGCACCCGTGCACTTCATCGAAGGTGGCGCGAGTGTGTCTGAGCTAGAGCTCTCGGCACTCATCGGACCAGCCGTGATCATCGACGTGCGGGGAAAAAAACCTCGAGATGTTATCACTTGGGAGGATATATCACCATATGAGGACATGATGGTGCCGGGGGTGATGGTGCTGTTCTGCACAGGTTGGTCGAAGCATTGGGGACAGGAGGATTACCCTGCCAGTCCGCGCCTTGACGTGGACGCGGCCAGGAAGATAGTGGATCAGGGTGTCAGAGTCATCGGAATAGATGCGCTGAGTCCAGACGGGATCGTGCCAAAGGGGGAGAAAGCGACGCATGAGGTGCACATAGAAATCCTGGGGAGGGGCGGAATCATTGCGGAGAACCTAAACAATCTGGACGTGCTGCTCGAGGCGAAACATCCTGTCGTCAGTCTGCTGCCGCTGAGGCTTGATGGATGTGATGGGTCGCCCATAAGGGCAGTGGCTTGGACAAATGAAGGTGAGCGAGACGGTCACTAACGAGACTGTGTTGACCGTCAATTCATCCCTCTGCAATGTTCAGAGTAGATCTGATACTACATCACCTGTTGGATCAGACGCCGTCAGGCCCCGCAAGCTATGTCGTTGTCAGGACATTTTTAAAGCCTACCAGGTACCTTTTTACTCTAACAAAGGGCTAGAAGGTCCTCCGTGGCAAGATGGGGTCTGTGCCAGGGAAATTCGCTTGTCGTATCACTACTGGTCAAGCATCTCTTGATCAAACTCGTAACTAAATCGTACACAAAAAATTCAGGTGTCATTTGCCCGCTGCTTCCGCGCCGTGAAGACAAATCATCCTGTTTGCCCTTGGTAAGTGCTGCCTTTTCCGCGTACCTCCTTGAAACATTTTCCGTCCTGTCTAGGGAGACTGTAGAACAAGGTGGTGTCTACCTTCAAGTGGGCTTGACCATTCCGTTTGGCAGAGTCTGAGCTCATACGAGGTTATTAAATGGGACATTCAACCTGCTGCAGATAGCCACCGACATATAAGTGACTCGTGCAATTCTGCGGGTGATTGGTTGTCCACTCTTACTTACGAATGAAGTGGTCAAGAGACCCCTGGAGTGCAAATAGAAAGGCGAGACTGCCAGAGGCTCATGTGTCATCGTCGTTAAGGATGGCACTATCAGAGATGCACAGCAAGTAGAGAGGATCCTGATCCAGAAGCTATAAGTTACGATCATCCCATCGAGAGTGTAAACCTGGACGCCGTGCAAACGGCATACAACTGGGGTGAAACACTTGCGAAATCCGAATCGCAAGTTCAAAAAGAGAACGGTGAAGGAGGCCTATTGACCGTCTTGGAGTCAGCCACGCTGGAACTATGTTCGCCTCACTTATGATGATTCTTAACGACACAAACGGGAAGCGTTTCGTCAATAATGATATTCTTCAAAGAAAAAGAAAAGTTCGTAAGTTACTGGAGCAACGGTCGGAGGAAGAGTCAGACAAGTACTTGGCGGCAACTGCCGACTGCAGTGCAGGTCGTTGGAAACTCAGCGCGTTCGATCGCCCAGGCGCGCGCCACGTCGTTCAGGATACGCACGCGTGGACAGTCACTCGGACCTCCATACTCAGCGCAACTTTTCTATTGACTTTGTTCTTCAGATGAGAGCGCGATGAAGGTGCCAACGTCGTCTATCGCCAGCACCCTTTTCTTACTCTCCTTTGCCTCCTCTTCTCTTGCCGTCAAGTCAAGTGACTTCAAAACATGCTCACAATCTGGCTTCTGTCGTCGTGGACGCGCTTTGGCCGAAAGGGCGAAAGTTGCCGGCGAGGCATGGCACTCGCCGTACTCTGTTGAACCTTCGTCTCTCTCTATCTCTTCGACGGAATCATCGTTCACTGCGAACATAAAGTCTTCGCTATATCCGAGTATCAATTTTGGCCTCGATGTGCGGATTCAGGACGATGGCGTTGTGCGCGTGCGGATGGACGAACTGGATAGTTTGCGAAAGCGCTATGACGAGGCTGCGCGGTGGGCACTCATTGCAGAGCCGCGCATCAGCCAGAACATAAAATGGACCGTAGGAAAGAAGGACGTGCGAGCGGTATATGGTGATAAGAAGGATATCGAAGTTGCTATTGAGTTCCAGCCATTGCGCGTTGTCTTGCGCAGGAGTGGGAAGGAGCAAGTCGTTGTGAATGGGCGGGGTCTGTTGCACATGGAGCATTTCAGGACGCAGGAGTCAGAAAACCCGGTGGTAGCTTCGGAGGAGGGATTGGACGAACAAGAGGTCATGCAGGTCAAGTCGACAGCTTGGTTCGAAGGCGAATCTGAAGATGCGTACTGGGAGGAAACGTTCTCGTCTTGGACAGATTCTAAGCCTAAAGGTATGTCTCCGTCGCTTCAACATTACTTTATGCCTTGCAGGATAGTCCTCTCCTCGGCATATCTCCTGCATGTGGCTTCAGTCACTTTTTGTTATCAGTGAAACAAGACATTTGTTATCTGCATAATCTGGCGAAAATGCGTATAAGTATTGAAAAATGACTAACGAGTGTCACCAGGCCCAGAATCCCTGTCTATCGACATCACCTTCCCGAACCACGGCCACGTCTACGGTATCCCCCAACATGCGACCTCGCTCTCTCTGCCTACCACCCAGGGCGAGAATGCCTTCTTCAGCGAGCCGTATCGCTTATATAACGCGGATGTCTTCGAGTATATTGCCTCCTCCACAATGTCGTTGTACGGCTCAATCCCGGTCATGCACGCGCAGTCTGCCGAATCGACGGTTGGCGTCTTCCACCTCGTCGGGTCAGAGATGTGGATCGACGTTGCGCACCCCGCGGATAAGTCAACCCAGACACATTGGGTTTCTGAGTCGGGGATCCTTGACCTATTCATTCTGCCCGGACCCACGCCGGCAGACGTATTCGCGCAGTACACGCGTCTTACGGGAACCGTGCCGCTTCCTGCAGAATGGGCGTTAGGATATCACCAGAGTAGGTGGAACTACGTCAGCTCGGATGATGTCCGTGGCGTACAGAAGAGGTTTGACGAAGAGGACATACCGGTCGACGTGTTCTGGCTCGATATTGAATATGCTGAAGAGCACAAGTATTTCATTTGGGACAAGAAGACATTCCCTGATCCTGTTGAGATGACGAATGATGTCGCCGCTACTGGGCGCAAGGTACGTCCTCGTCTAGTTCACGATCTCACTTTCAATTGTTAATGTTTCGTGCAGATGGTTGTGATCATTGATCCTCACTTGAAGCGTAGCGACAATTACCCTGTTTATCAGCAGGCTAAAGAACTCGATGTTCTTGTCAAGACAAAAGATGGTCAGAGTGAGTTTGAGGGTTGGTGCTGGTCCGGCAGTAGTTCTTGGGTCGACTTCTTCAACCCCAATAGCTGGGATTGGTGGAAATCACTTTTCAAGACCACCGAGAGCGACAAATGGTCATGGACAGACAGCACTGATGATATCTATATTTGGCATGACATGAACGAGGTGCGACTGTTTCGTCTATCTTGTCGCTGTTGATTCCTGAAGTCGCCATATGCAGCCCGCTATCTTCAGTGGACCGGAGATCACCATGCCTAAAGACAGCATTCATTACGGCGGCTGGGAGCATCGCGATCTTCACAATATCAATGGCATGATCATGGTGAGTTATCTCTCAATGATACCTTAAGTGACTGATGGTTTCCTCAGCCCAATGTTACTGGCCAAGGCTTGATCGCTCGTTCTGATCCACCGAAGCGGCCGTTCGTTCTCATCCGCTCATTCTACGCTGGTTCACAGCGCTTCGGTGCTATGTGGACTGGCGATAACCTTGGCACTTGGGAACACATGACGGTCGGCATCAAGATGGTGCTGGCGAACAGCATCGCTGGCATGTCATTTGCTGGTTGTGAGTGCCGTTGACTTCGCATCTCGTAGTTGCTGGACCAGAATCTCATCTCTGTTCAGCTGATGTTGGTGGTTTCTTCGGCAACCCGGAGCCTGAGATGCTCGTCCGATGGTACCACGTTGGTGCCTTCTCTCCGTTTTTCCGTGCCCACGCGCATCTCGACACGAAGAGGCGGGAACCTTACTTGCTCGACGAACCGTACAAGAGCATCATCAAGGACATTCTCCGTCTCCGTTATTCCATGTTGCCAATTTGGTACACTGCTTTCCATGAATCCAGTATCACAGGACTGCCGGTGTTGAGGTACGTTCACGCCTCCGTAGCCAAATCTAGCCCGCTCACGACGAAGGTCGCCTTAGGCCACAATATGTCATTTTCCCTCAAGATTCCGCAGGCTTTGCCATCGATGACCAGTTCTACCTTGGAGGATCCGGTTTGCTCATCAAGCCTGTCACTAGACCAGGCGTAACGGAAGAATCTGTCTACCTTGCTGAGAACCAGGCTCGTATATTCATTCATAGAATCTCGGAGCATGTCATCTGACTTGTATCTTGCTAGGTCTACTATGACTATTTCTCGCATCAAGCCTATCGCGGCACTGCGAAGGGCAAGACCATCACCGTTCCGGCGGCTCTGCACCAGGTCCCACTCCTCATCCGCGGAGGATCCATTCTCGCCACGCGCGAGCGCCCGAGGCGGTCCTCGCCTCTGATGAAGCACGACCCTTTTACGCTGCGCATCGCGTTGGACAACCAGTCTGGGGCGCGCGGTGAGCTGTACATAGACGATGGCACGACCTTCGCGCATGAGCAGGGGAACTACGTGTGGCGCGCGTTTCTCGCGGAGAAGGGTCGCAAGGGCAAGGGCCTGCGCATTACGAGCCGCGATCTCCCTGCCGCAGTAGGGAATGAGTTTGACCCGAAGAACGAGTATGCCAGGAGCGTTAAGGGCGTACGTGTGGAGAAGGTCGTGGTGCTGGGTTTGGCGGGGAAGCCTACAAACGTCACGCTTGAGGGTGGCGAGGAGCTAGTGTGGAATTTCGTACCTGGCACTGCGGCGACGGAGAAGAAGGAAGGCACCGCGAGTGTGTTGACGATTAAGGATCCAAGGTTGGGCATTGCTGATGACTGGGCGATTGTCGTCAAGACTTGAAAATTCGCTACATAACCGCCTGTAGCTAATACCACTTTCAAACTGCATGAGCATTGTGTTAGGTTTTCTGACGCGTTGCGAACCTGAATAACTGTCTATCTGCTTTCCCCGCCGACCCCACCAAAAGCATAGATTTAACTGCCCATTGGCTGGATTGAACAACCGACCTCACCATTACGAGTGGCGCGCTCTACCACTGAGCTAAACGGGCAATAACTATTTGCTAAATTATTCAATGATTTTTAAACTATTATTCACTGCCGGCATGCATAATTTGCCCATCCGCTGTGCGGTGTGTCGCCAACTTGGACATTCTCACTTCATGGCTCGCTGTTCTATCATTGTCACCATCAAAGTCAGCGTCCTGACCCTTTCTTATTCATCAGCACACATCTATTTTATTCCCTCTAGGTCTGGTGGCATGCTCTGATTTGCTCTGATGCTACGTATGTCATCGTATGAAGCTTTGAAACTTTGAAGCGTCAGATCTTCAGACTTGAGGCCTTGAGGCCTGACGATGTCACGACCATGAGGCACGAAGGTTGACAAGAGCACCTCGAGGAGACAAGACTCTGCGGCAGCTCAATTCTCTCCAAGTCGAATTCAACGTCGTAGCGCTTTTGCGCGTGCACGACACAAAGCACCATCGTTCACTTCGAGCCGAACTTGAAGCCTAATGCTTAATGTCCAAGTATACTTGCCAAGCTACTGAGGACGATACCTTTCGAAGTCTCCGTCGAAGGAGAGAGCGAAGCAGTCTTTTTTGCAGACCTCTCATAGGACGTAGTCGCTCTGAAACAGAGATGAAGGTACCTCTCATAACATGTTGGATTAAAAACTTGCTCATGATTTCGCTTCATCGACTAGACACGCCACGATCGAGAGGGCGAAATCAGTCGTAATATAAAGCACTTGCCTGTTATCAGGCTATCTCAGAGATGAATTGTAAGTGAGGTCGTGCACTCGAGCAACTGCGCTGTGTTGGACCGATGATTTGGGTGGCAGCCATAGAAAACCCCAAACTCAGTGAGCAGACTTTACTACGTCATGCATCTCTGGGATCATTCAGGCATCTATTTTGTGGACCATTTTCACGCGCAGATAGTGATTGCGGATGTGGCTTATTGGCATTGGTGGCACATCCTCATGTACGGCAAAGCGCCACCTCAGTTAATGCGCGAGAGTTGATTGACCTTTGTCCGTGGTGGCCAATTATGTCCTTGCATGTATAAAAAGCGAGTGTTGAGTATCTCCCTTCATGCTCTCCCATCCGACTCATCCTATGTCTCGCGCTTACTCCGAAAGAAACCGATTTCCAATTTCCGCTGCAGGTACGTATCTGAGTCTGTTGCGTTATCCCTCCCATTTTTATGACCATCGCGCTAGTCCCTACGCACTTCAGAATCAATATGTCTCAATTTCCGTCTCCTATTGACATTTTGCCACCAGAGGTGCTGCTGCACGTCTTCGTTTTGGGCTTCAAAGACTTCGAACCCGAGCTGGGCTTTGCATGGTGAGGGAAGAACATTGGTGCAAGATCAGCCTGGGTCCTAACATGCCTAAAACACTCTGGTATTCAATTGCTGGATATCCATCTCTACCACCCCTGTCACACCGAGTCCGATATCGCCTGGTTCAAACAAATGGTGGCTGTCGTCTGCAGAATCAGAAATCGCGTCCGAGGACTCTATGTCATCACTCCGTACATGGAATTGCTCCGCCCCCTTTGCGCCGCAGGTTCCTTTAGGCACTTGAAACGCTTCGAGCTGCAGCACCCCCAAAATTTCAGCATGGTACTGCGCCAAGATCCAGCTCGGCTATCTTCCGACGATGTTACTCCTCCCATAAACTTTCCTACGTTTGTGGAAGAATCAGGCAAGCTGCGGGTAAACTGGTGCCTCCATCAAAGGCTCAGGATCGATTTCTCTCTCACTACCATCGTCTTGGCACATGTGCGTTTCCCATCGGGGACCGCTGCGGCGCACTTGCATGCCCTTCTCCAATACAGTCAGCTGACTCTCCAAATCCTCACGCTTGAAGATGTTCCCAATCTATCCGGCTTTCCGAAGGTTACTCTCTCATCTCTTCATACCCTTAATTTGTCGTACTTGCAGGCCCATCGCGTTGATTTTCTTGTCTCGTCTTTGCACGCCCCTGTTCTCCAACAGCTCAGTCTTCGTGATCTGAACAGAACAACTAGTTCCCCCTCCCCCTTTCGTCCAGCCCTTGAGCGGGTCTCTCAAGAGCTTCCGGTGGAATTCACCGAAGAATTGTGTCGCTTTAGATCAGTTCGGACTCTCGTTCTCGATGCAGTGATCAGCTCCGACGACAATTTCTACGTCCAAATCCTTCTCTGGTTATCTGATATCGCCTCTCTGACAGTCCTTGGCGGCGATTCTTCATTATGTTTATGCCTGTGGCAGTCTCCGTTCTTTCACGTCGACAAGTTCTCTACTGGACCGATCCTAGGTCACAACATCACTCATCTGGCAGTGGACAATCAGCCATCCGGATTAATAGAGGCGTTGGCTTACCGGCGAGCTGCGGGTTTTTACGACAAACTTGACTCCCTGACGTACTTCCCCATGCTGTACGACGAAGTGTTGTCAGACAGGGACATCGAGCATCTTCGGGAGACAGACCCGCGAACATATACTAGCCGTTGGGTGCATCCTAAAAGACTCGAGAAATACGCGAAGAAGGTTACTCCGCTTTTTCGACCGCCGGGTCTGTCTCCTATGGCGCAGGAGCGGTTGTCAAAGGAGATATACTATCCCAGATATCATGAGTCATAATCTCCGTTTGGCCGCCACAGTACGATTCAAGGGATCTGTTATACATGCTGGTCGAAGAAATAGCGTATGTCTAGACATGCCACTGGACCTGTGGAAGTGACTTATATACTCCACTAATGATCCTGGGCCTCTCGTTTGCTGTCTCCTCGGGCCTCAAGTGTCCAAGCTTCTTGCTCACTAGCTTTTAATACACAGTACCATGGGTGATTTATCACGTCTCCGAAATCATTAAGACGACGCAGAGTGGAGGTGGGTTTATCCTCCTGCCAGTCACAGTTATACTTTGACCAGCTCTTATAAAGCAGCAACAACACCTATTATTACGCCTTCGCACAACCACGACGAATTCTGAAATCGATCTTGTCAAGTTGTTCGAATAAGATCACTGTGAAAGCACCTGAAAGCACGCTCCGGACGACGAGTCCGGTTCAGAACGGTTTGCTACAATAAATACGAGAGCTGATCCTGCAACGTTGAATTCATTCTTTCCCTCCATTCCTTACTTTTTCCCTTTACACATGTTGCAGTGTTCAAAGTCGCGATCGGAATAGATTAGATGCCAAGAACCAATTGTATTGCACAGCCATGTCACCGTGCAGCGGCATCAGCAAGCATCAGCGTGCACTACCGCAACCAGATCGCATCAACCAGGGCCGCGCTTTCCGCTGCTTTCCGGCATCTTTCCATGTTCCATGCATTGGCGCTTGATTCGTCGCAAGTATCTCGCAGATGGTCATCGCCCTGCCACAAGATGGTCGTCAAGTATGCAAACTGCCATGCCAGGCTTTTTTTCCGGTCCATGGAAGACAAAGGTGAATTTCTGTTCAATCTCTGATGCTCTCTGATGAATCCGTTCCCTGGAGCACAAAGCAGTCCATACAATGAGTACGTATCGAGGTGCGAATTCAGATCATTCCGAGGGGGTTAGACGGGTTAGACCTGGATAGACATCATGATCATCCCGAACCAGGGCAACCCATATATCGTATATAAACTGCGATGGACTGCACCTTTCGAGTCTCTCAGCCTGGTTTGCTACCCCTCCTTCACACTTCGCACAGGGTACTGGTTGCCTAAGATCCTCAATCCGAATTTCACTATTATCACTTCGTTGCTCCACGACTTTCAATCTTGACGACTCACAACATCTCTTGCCCTGCGAGTCGACATGCGCACTTCAATCACCTTCGCTACTCTTTTTTCAGCATTGGTCTGGCACACTCTTGCTGCTCCCATAACAACGTGAGTGCCACGATTTCATCTGTTTTGGCATTGGTCATCGGTGCAGTTGTCGGATGTCTCGAGTCCGTTTCGTTCACACATTTGGCAAGACCATGGCTTGGACTCATATTTCCCTGAGCTAAATCGCTGATCGTCGAAATTTAGATTGAAGCGAGCCCAGCTGGCCCAGCCCCCTCTTCTCGGTGATGTTTGTAACACCGCAATTGCAGAAGGCTCATGCCCAACTTTCTGTAACTGTGCGCACCTCGTTAATGGCACAGTACCTGTTAGCCGTACCGCAACCAGCATCCCGTACGTCTTTTGCTGTTTAGTTAATTGACTGTCAAGTTGAGCGGGCATCGCAGGGAGGAAAAAGTGTCTACCAGCCGCCTTCGGTCGCGCACCCTCATATTTGACGCCATCAAGGCCGGTTCTGTCCCCGCGCCGCTTCAAGACGGCGGTGATACCACGTCGGGAAGCATTGGCACGAACAACACTACCGCAGGCCCTTCGTACGTTTCACTCGACACCGTCTCGTCGAATTGATTGGCCTGACCATAGTCGCGTTTTTTTAGGTCGACGCGGGATATCCAGTTGCGCGGCATTCTGCTGGAGGCCGTGAAGGCGGGTGCTATCCCTGGTATGGTCGAAGATAATGGTGAACCAAGCCTTGATGTACATGCGACTTCTACGTAAGGGGAGTGATAAATCAGAGAGCGTCATTCAATCTTCAGTGGGTTGGTCTTGTTTTAACGTTACGGCCTTCTTGGACGTATATAGTCTTTTATGATCTGTGTTTGCAAGGACAGTCGGACATTGGACTCCCATCGTGATTTGCAATCTGGATGTCACTGTGCCTAATAACATCAATAAATCATTTTAACTGAATGCAGTACAGAGCCTTTGACATGGTTTGGGGCATCGAGTCTAAACATCGTCGTGAGAGTAGATTAGATTCGTAGATATGTCTGGTCGAAAAATGCGTGTATGGAGTTCTCTAAGACGTGACGAGATCAAAATTCACTCCGTTGCGAGAGCATCGAGCATCGAGCAGTCTTCACTTGAGTCGAAGGCGTGTAATATAGATAGGTTGATTAATGATTGTACACACGTATCAACCCTCTCCATTCGTTCGATTACTCCCTTTTGACGGCCCGCTACTGAGATGTTCTGAATCGGCTTCACCGATGACAGAAGATCTGGTTAAGCCGTCAACATACAGTCTCGTGTGCGCCTTTATCACTTTATTCGCAACTCGAATGTCAACTGCGCACGACCTCATTTGGGATCTCTGTAAGGGATACTTCATCAGGTAATAGAGAACTTATGGAAAGCAGCAGACATACTAATGCGAACTCCGTGCCTCTGTAGATAAATCCCCATAATTCTTTGAATTCGGGATGAGCCTTTTGTATACCATACAACGAGAGACAATCGACAGCAGCCTTCTTGACAAGCTATGATGCGAATATGATTCAGATTTAACTTCACTGAACAAGATGATACACACCGCCTTGTTAGCTTTCTCTAATTCCTTCACAATATCAATTTCCTTGGCCTTCCCCTTACCTTGGCCCCGTACTTCACCTGTTGGAGCAGCGTTAGAGCGTGGTAGTGAAGGCACCTTGAAGACGTCGTCATCCTTGATTCCTCCATTTGGAGGGATGGCTCCTCTGAAGCTGGATTTGGGCATGTGAAGCATCACCTCTCTTGCTCGAGATATCATCGGATCGTCCTCGGCTTTCCCTTTGCCCTTTGCCCTTGCCTTGTCGTCGCCAACTCTCTGCTTCTTACTCACGATGCCGGCTGGGTCGATATTGTCGCAGCCATCCGTCTGGGTTGGAATGCGTCGTTTTCTGCCAAATGAAATCAAAGGAGGAAAACGTGGAGAAGGGTCGTCCGGTCGGGGCAAGCGGCGGACAGGCGTTGGCGGTGCGGGCAATATCCGGGCAGCCAGGAGACGTAGACATGGATGTTCGGAAGCAGACTGGGGTGTTGACGACGACGTTGATGGAGTTGGCCGGAATTTAGTAGCAGGCGGAGGTAATTGGCCGTAGATCAAGATTTCAGAGCTCTCTTTACTGTCTGTTGAATTCATTGAGAAGGTGTACAAAAATACTCGGAACCAAGCTATTGTGGGGAAACGACATACTAAGGTCACCGAGCGTGATTCGAACGCCATGGTCTGTCGTGCCATCGGCGGACGTAATGGGTAATGAGCAAAGCTGATTCTCCAGATATAGCCTCGTCAGAGCGGCAGATGGGTGTATGTCCCTGTTGATAACAAAACGACTCAGTTCAGTTGAGACAGTGATGAAAGGAACATAACTTACACGCTGATATCATCAGATTTGTCTAAGTAGACGTTGGTTAATCGGGTAGTTCCCGACAGGCACAGAGTTCGTCCTCGCATACTTTCCAAAGCCAGAGCAAGGGGTTTCTCTAGAAGATTGATTCGAGTACCGTGCTCATCATTCATATCTCGAAGATGAACTGTAAACGTCACTCCATCCAGCAGAATACGAGATCCTTGGACCGACAGCGAACCACGATAGAGCAGACGATGGCTAGGAGGGGTATAGACATATGTGGTTTGTCTTTCGAGAGCGTCAGAAACTGATGTAAAAGAGGGCGCTGAGGGCACGGTGACCGAATCTGCGGGCGAGTCGACCTTGCGCATTAGAGCCTGCCAGTCGTAATGGAGCCTAGTTCCGAGCCAATTTCGATTACAAGCAGTGCTCTCAGAAACATGCCTTGTACATGCCAGGACGAAGGGAGACCGGACGATGAGCGAAATGCAAACACGCCTGATCGTCTCGTCCACCGCGCAGAGAACACGCGTTGTTGATGACTGTTTGGGCTGCAGGCCCGCTGATTGGCAGAACCCGCGTCCGTGGCGCAAAGCGCTGCCACTGGTCACTTGCGTCCTCTTGCGTCGTGCGGCGGCGGCTTTCGACTCGAACCCTAAAGCTAAAGAATCAACCCTTTTTTTTGATCACCACGCCTTTTTTGTTGTCCTCATGTTGAATAGATTTATGTCTGTGGCCACCCGCGTGGCCCATAGCTGCGCACATAAAAGGGTTGGTAGGTTTGCGCTCATGTTTTTTTGCAAGCCTTTTCACTCTTAACACACGCCTCTGCGCCTCTCCGATTTTCTCGTTCGCGAAGACCCATAATATTTGAATTCTTGTCCACTGTCATAAAAAATGCCTTCGCAGATTATTGTGAGTTGTCTCTTTGACCAACAAAACGTCAAAACGTCTCAATCGGATGATAGGACATGCCACAGGCACACCAATCTCCTCTTCGTCCGCGCGCACCGTTGAAATCTATCTTCGATGACCACGGATTGAAGGGGCGCTTTGACATGGACGAAGACATGGACGAGGGCTATGTCTTATCAGCCTATGGAGAGTTATCTGTCTCTGAAAGCTTCTTTGTCTCAACGGCGTCCACGTTGACTGACTTCAATCTTGGGTCAGGGCGCCATCGTATCAGGATGCGCCGCCCTCCCATGCCACGGAAGTCCTATTCAAGGACATCCATGTCAAGCCTGGAGGATGACAGCACGATGGTAAGACCCGTCCAAATAGCATCTTTTTTCTCACCGATGGACTTACACAAATTCTTCTAGTCCTCTGAACCGGAAAACCTCACGTCTCTGAGTCCTGACGGCGCGAGAACCAACTTTCAGGCTCTCTTCGACAGCCTCAGAGGCCGCGATGTGGAGCGCAGGCCTATGCTCCATCTCCAGACTTCGGGGGATCCCAGTTGGAAGCCAGTCAAGGGCTTCGCGACTGCCCCGAGCACAGGAGAATCACCTCCGTCCAGCCCCCTGCGCAGTCCATCTCCGAGCCCAGCGTCGAATATACCGAGAGCCCGGGTTGTGGAGCAGATTCCCTTTCGTGCCTCGGGAAGGCTGCTTAAACGGTCGCCGATCCCGACCTGGCAGGAGGATTACTTTTCGCATTGACTTTGACCGTGCTGGCAGAGGTTTTTGAAGGTTTTTGCCGAGATCGGAACTTGGGTGATGGTTTTTTTTTATACCAATTTATTTCTTACCATATATATAGACTAGCATTGGGGTAGGGACCCGAACTGTACGCATCGGAAGTTGTACGAACACACTGATTTCAGCCTTGTAACATTATGTAATCGGTTGCCTTGCGTTTTCCAAAGTTTTCCACCACTTTTGGGTTTCAACTTATTAGCTTCGGACTACAACGACTACGTTGAAACTTGAAGAGTACTAAAGTTACCAATTCCATTCTCGTATTCGAAGAACGTACATATGCTAAATGGGCAGCCACCGAGTCGACAAGCTCTTTCTCCGAATTTCTATGGTTTCTTGTTGTAAACTTCGGTCAGTACTCGTTCACGATAAGTACTATGGGGTAGTTTCATGCAGAGATCGCAACGATCGATACAATTAGCTCCGTGCAGCTGGCTACCTGAGCCTAGGATCTGCCGTTCAACCATGACGCTCAGACTGATGCTCTCGTTCTCCCACAGTGCAGCGTGGAGGGCGACCGCTTTCTCTGTGAGTAGTCTTCAATGGGCGCCGATTAGCTCGGGGTATGGAGAAACTTACTGGAGGGACGAGCACAATCTTGGCTTGTGCAAACATTACCGGAACTTTTCGCGCTGTGAGCACTTGCCAGCCTGTGTATTCGTCTTCGGGATCTGGCAAGCTCTCTTTGCAAGAAATTCGTCCACTACAGTGGATGCTATGCGTCGTCGCGCTTCTCTGAGATGCCATGAATGTATGAGAACTTGTCTCCAGCAGAAACCAATGATCGGCCTACTTACCTGAGGGAACAGCATGGCTTGGGCGGGGGAATGGAAATGGGGGCTATACATGCGTGGTCTTACCGTTATCTCCTGCTTTAAACACACCTTGCATTGTGCCATTGTGCTGTTGAGACTTGTGCCATGGGGACAAAGGGGACAACTTGCCGCTGGCATTCGCCATGTCAGTGGCATTGCAGTACATGCTTTGACCGTGGCACTACCCATCTTGCCACCATAGCCAGTAAGGTTTCATGAAAGATAAGTCATATATTTCGCCTTTCCCTCCCGACGTCCAATTCTCCGCCAGCACTAGCAATCGAGACTGTGGTTTCTTTGTCCAGACCTCGTCTTCCTGTGTGTATCTTTTAATCTCTCCATTCGCGGCACCACGACTTGTCATTTCAGTCCATATAAGGAGCCACTGCATTTCAGGATCGATGGGACTCACCGGTAACGGTCATGTTGACAAGCTCGATGCTCAGCGCTTCAATCTATCCCGACTGCGCGGTGTAAGCATTGTACTGCCTCCTGTATCCTCTCGAGCAGAGCTAATATCCCCTCTCAGTCAGATAACCCTCCTACATCCTCGAGGCCGCTACCTCGCATCTCCATTCCTATATCATCGCCGGCGTCAACATGCGACGAGTCTCCAGTGAACACCGCAGAATCGCCCGTCCGCCGTGCAGTCCGTCGCCCACTGGATTTCATTCACTCCATCGTTCCTGCAAAGGCTGTCGCACATCTGTCGCAGGCATCATGCCCCACCAAAACCAGAAGTCCTCCCTCGCCTATGGGAAAACAGATACCATTCATCCCTCGAGACGTACCGGAAAAATATGCTTCCGGGATTGAAGCTTCAAAAGCCACTACATCCTCTGCAGAAGGTACGAAAAAGCATGCGAAAGTGCGTTCAAGGAACAACCGCCACCGCTCCAACGATTTTCAACCTACGCTCAGTTCTGAATCTCCATCGCATGACCAACGGGACAAGGTTCTGCGCGCCTCAAGTTCTTCCACGAACTCAGCGCCACCTCGCAGCGATAACCCCCGGAGACGGACACGGTCGCTTACCCCGAGCCATGCACGTCATACCGCAAATACCTCTAACGACCCTCCCAGCTGCAGCCGCACTCGCAAGATTTCCCTCGTCCTAGCAGGCGTCCGGCGTCCAGGCGTTGTGGTTCCCTTAGTCCCTGTCCCTCCCTTGCCAGACATTGCCGCCGCACCGCTGCGTCTTTCAAATTCTTGTTTTCCGAGTTTGGGTCGATCCAACGCACCATCAACCTTTTTCGCCAACCCGAACAGCTCTTCGCTTACGCATTTCAACCCATCGGAACTCCCCCGGTGGTTTCGACCTGACAGAGATCCTACAGAAGCCGCTGGACCGTTAGAGATCAAAGTGACCCAAAAAATTGAAGTCTTCAGGGATCAAAGGCGTAAATGAGAGCCGCAAGAAGTGCAATAGAGATTGAGTATTATCTGCCTCACATTTGGTCTGATTTCCGTTTTGCGGTTGCTTGTCATGGCCTATCAACACGCGCGCTGACCAGGTCGAGAATCAATTCTTACCATATATCACTCCTAGTTGAGGTACATAGGCGGCCAAGTACAATGTTTGGATGAGGTAATAGCATTATTGTCCAACGAACGAGAGCTGATATCCAGCAAGGCGATAACGATGCGGCATATGCTTATAGATAGTGAGCAAACATGCCAAGATATCAAGAAACCAGAAGGCGACAGAGAACAACAAGAAGCGTACACGACGGAACACGAACCGAGAATTTAAACAGCCCAGAAGACGACACAGACAACATCTGTCCATGAGATAGCGGTTATGTGGGATGAGAGATGAGAGATGAAGTTGAGCACATATGAGAGGACAAAAAAATACAAGAGGCAAGTCCGCGACCACGCACATCTCCAGCCGTGTCTACAATTGCACCACGGCCAACCTGTAATACACCACTATCCCGCTCACCACGATGTCTGCCTCAACCCTGCTCCACCCGCTGCCGCTGTGGAGCTATATCCCAAACCCGGATATCCATTAATAGGTACCGGTAGGAACGATGGCAGGGCTGCAGGATACGGTGCATTATTGGGGTAGGTGTGGTGGACGCCACCGTAGGGTACAAACCCAGGCGCGGCAGCATATGGATGCATCATGCCAAAACCGACCGTTGGATACATAACGGAATATACTGGAGGAGGGGGGAACGTGAACCTCCCGACAGACGCAGGCGCGGTGGGTGGTGGTGGCCTAGATGCACTTGGGCGAGTAAAATCGATCCAGCCGTCCCCGTTAGATGGACGTCTATTGTGTTTGGATTTGTTATTGCCTGAAACTTTCTTCTTTGGAACGGGAGGCCCGCGAATGGTTGAGCCGAAAGGAATGAGCGCGTCCTCAGCATCAACGCCATCAACAGTGGTGACTGAAATCTCTCCATGACGTATTGCGGCAGCACCCTGAGAACTCGATAACGCTCCGCTATGCTCGTCAGCCGATATCGGTATCCAACCATCGGTTTGGAACAATCTGCGCACAGTCTCACTTGTCAGACGACCGACATTCGAGACAGCCAGTTCCTCCGAATCGTCATTGGGCCGTGTCAGCTGTCTACCCCTGGAGCTGGAAGAGTAGCGCAGACGATCAACGATTTCTCGAGTGCGCGAATGTGGCTTGCGCGCTCGTCCAGAAGAATTGACAAGAAACGTAGGGAGAAATGTTGAATCGTCCTTGGCGACATCGTTGACAAAATATTCCAGTCCTTGATCATCCTTCTGATGACCAACACTTGGAGGGAGGGAGCTGGAGCGAGTGTATGATGATTCGGATAGCGATTCATCGAATAATTGGGGCGAGGAAGAGCTGATAGATGACGAAAATGACACGGTTGGAATGTGCAACTTCGGCAGTTTATCTCAATGCAAAATTATCCTTTAGCGCAGATACGATGACTCTCTCGTTGATCAAACTCACCGGCTAAGTTCTTGCTAACCGCACTGGCATAAGTTCGACGATACTTTGGTGTCACTGGTGGGCCCTCTGATTCTACTGACTGCTCCGAGTCCGTAAGATCGATGATATCAGGCTCCTGCTTGTCTGACGATGACAGGTCCAGGTCAAGGATTGATGGAAGATGCTTTACATCTCGGGCACCCAGAGCAACCGCATTGGAATAATCTTCGTCGTCCAATCGAGTAAGCACAGTGCCCACAATCATCTGGACGTGATTCTGCCAGTCCCTTTGAGCCAGACCGATGGTGGGGACATCACCACGAAGGAGCGAGACGCGACGGGCCAAAGGAACCACGTCGCCGATAGGCGGCGTCTCGTCTGTTGCACAAAAACCAACGTCGAGTTCGTACCTTTGTACCGCTGCCTCCGCACCCGTCACGCCCGCCAAATCTGGACTCAGTTGCACATCTTCGCTCGTACGGCCCGATAGGTCGCAAGGACATAGCACATCACGAATCTCCTGACATCCATCGCAGCATACACGCAGCCTCGAACTTGTTGAAGTCGTAAGAAGAAGGGTGTCATGGTAATAAGGTGGTTCCTTAGGGCCTTTTAGCGATATCATGTTTCGTATACGTCGTCGTGAGTGGGGGTAAGTCCACGTTACACCACTTAGTGACGTTCGCCACCATTCATTTCCCAGCAGCTCCCAATCATTCTCATCCCAGTCATTTTCCTCACCGGCGTAGAGCGTGGTATCGATGGGCATCAGTCGTGAGCTGAAAAGGAAGACGGGGTATGAGGACTGCAAAAAAAGAGGATAGTTATGCTTACAAGCTGAGGCCGCAAACTTTACCACGATTTACAAGCGAGATGAGCAAGAAGACAATGATTTGTACGTTCAATCCAGCATGTGTGAGATAGCAATACAGAGTGAGTTTGTAACAGTGCAGTGGTGGTTCGGTGGTGGTCAAGGAAGTGACGGTTTCAGCCATGTGTCCCATGCGTTCTCACCCCTCTCAATACTTTCTCACGCTGAAACTGCATGCTTTATTGCTCATCTGGAACACACGGTTACCACCAGACCACTCCAACACAAGACCTAAATTTCGCACATAAGTACATAACCATACCGGTACCAGACCATAATTACCCAAAGCTTTTACACTGTTAACATCCGAATCTCGACGACGACGATTTAGCGCTCAGCGCTCAGCCTGCGAGCCCGAGTTGTCATTAAAACTGGATCCCGCCATATGCATAAGATGCAGGAGCCTCTGGTAGAGCTCGCTGGCTTCGAACTGGATTGGGCAATAGACTGCACAATTGTGAGGAGTGAAGGTACCGTCCGCAATTGGAGTTGGGGCAGGCCCGACACAAGGGCAATGATCGTCGGCAGCCCCGCTGCCAGCAGCAACCTGAAAACCGAGAATCAGAACCAGTAGCAGCAAGTAGCAAGGGAGGCCCTAACGCACTGGGAAACGAAGCCCCTGAAACACTATGTCAACACCTTGCGACGATGCCATTCGACAAGGATACGTTGAGAGAGGGTTTAAAAAGGTTTGTCGAATGTCCCTACGGCGGAAGGTGGTAGAGCGCTGAGCTCGTCGAGGCGAATCGACCTGTTTATATAGGTATGCAATTGTGGCGCCTTATCCTTCGACGGACTTCCCGGTTTGAAGAGAGTGGCGTACATAGAACTGCGGGAAAACGAAGGAACACATGGCCGACAAAGCGAGGAGATCTGGTGGCGGGTTTTCAATGTCCCGCACAACAAATGATTGGATGCCCAAGCTGTGATCGAATGCTTGATAGCGGAATAGCATGGCCAAAACACGTTTAGTACCGATGAGAAACCAGATACATGGTGCACTTTTGTCACATTCCGAGCGAAATCCCTGCCACTGTCTGATTGAAGATGGGTCATAGAAAGGACATGAAGGCAGACGGATGCCGACGGTACAAACCACTAGTGATTAGTATGCCCAACAGGACCTGTACAATCCTCGGCCTCTATACCAATGCAGCACTCACGACTTCGAAATACGACAATTTCACAAGAGCAAAAGAGATAAGGGAGACCAGCCCATTGCTACTTGTCTGCCTGGAAAGCAGATGCCCGTCGTCGAATCAGCATTCACCAGTGGGACTTCAGACAGACGCTGGAGATGTTAAGTAATGGCAAAGTGAAAAAGAAAGTTGTCAAATATAATTAAAATTAGATAGTCAAGGCCCAAGGCCTTTTCACAATCACCTGCAGACGAGAACGAGACTGGAGAAATGATGGCTCGGGATGAATCCGTGAAACAATGGACACATCTCCTCTCGAATGGTACTGAGTTCGCTGAATTGACCCGCACTTGAGCCAATTGATGGATGAGAGTGCCAGGATGCAGAACACACCATGGACCACGCACCAAGCCGCCATTTCAGGATCTCCTCTTGACGAATTTCATCCTCCCTAGCGTGATCCCAGCTGTCCCTTCAGCCATTCGCGCAACTTCTTCGAGCGCGCCCCAGGCCTCTGCCTTAAATTGACCACGTTCAATATTCTGTCCGGGCTTCGGTGCAGAGCCCTTCTGGTGCTTTTCGGGACTAGGGTCCCATTTTCGAGTGGATCCATATAGCTGGTCGTGTTGCCATTTTTGATACCCAAAGCATAAAAATGAGAGATTCTTGGTCAGCTGGTGCGGAAGACCTCTCGAGCGCGACGAGTTGTACAGCAGCTCAAGCGTATTGTCAACTGAACGCAAAAAATTGAGTTGAGCTGAGTCCTTTATGCATCTCGGAAAGAACGTGTTTACTGTTTTGCTCCCACCGACTCATCCACTTCTCACATCGTTGTCGCTCCGATATATTGATGTGATCATCTTGTAGCTTGCGGATAACCTTTGCGGCCTCGCGGAAAGTAGGTCTCCAAAGCAATCGGAGGTGACGGGTCGCAGTTTTATGATGAAGGACAGAGGCAGACGATGCTCTGAGGAAGAGACGGTATACGCTCGTAAATGTTGGTGGGAGAGCGTTTGGGTTCATGTGCAAGTATGTATGTAATCGGATTATAAGTTCATACTTATCATGCGTAATTATGTACATCAAAAGTTTACTTCTTCCGATTCCAGTTGATTTTGCATCTTGCTAGGCTCAGGCTGTACTATGTACTCTTATATTGGACAGACCCAATATTTCACTCGCCACCGGAAGGGGATCGTGCTCCGAGTTGATCTGGTAGCTGATTTTTTGTTTTTACCACGTATCTCTGAATTCTTCTCCAGCCCGTCGAAAACTGTTTCCACCGCCAGGTATCAAGGAATCGATGCAAGAGATCTAACTTGACATGTACAGGAAACCAATTGCTGAGCGCCGTCCCGATCGTATCGTTGTATCGACGGACTCCCTGCTCTACAAATGATTTGATAATGGCGGTATTATGAGCTCCTCAAGGCTCATTCCAACAAAAGCTCGCAGTCCATGTCTAGCATCTACATGCTTGGCGTCAAGTTGCTCATTAGTCCACTGTGAGATTTCGGTGTTCTCATGTCATTCTTTCTTTGGTTTCCCCCTCTGCTTGGTTCTCCGTTCTTGGTTCAGGCTCGGCAGGCGGAAACACGCAGCGGCGTGCCATCAGGGCTCAACGATTGAGGGCGAGACGCCGCACAGAACTTGGATCACATGATGCTGGACGCATGAGACGCGTCTCTTGATGTGTTTGCCCAGTGGCCCCGAAGGACAATGAAGAAGCCACTTGGTGCCTCCTCTTGTGCAGATGTGGCTTTTACAGGCATGCTCTTTGATCGACAATATTTGGCGAACTCAACGTGCCTCTGTTCTGCCACTTGGACGACGCTAACGCTTCAAATGTCGTCAAACTCAGTCACCCCTCACAGACCAACTCCTGATTTTTTATCGTTTCGCATCGCACGAACGGGCTCTGATTTCGATATGGTCTCTTTTCGTCGCATGTCTTGTGAAGATGTTGATGGTGAAAAAACACCGCTTGTATTGGACGAGACCACGAACGATCGGCTAGTATTTCGTGGAGAGCGGTTTCAGGATACTGAAGAAGACACGAAATGGACGGAGGTACGCGATGAGTACCTCTCGCATGTGCTAGCAGCTGACATGCGATGTTCGATAGACTATAACTCCTCTGACAGAATATTTTCTGACCACGCTGTTGGACGAAGATTACGGGGAGTCCACAAAGCCCGGAGAAAACGATGGAAATCATAACGCACAAAACTCACTCACCGGTGACGAGTCCTTTCAAAACCGGACCAGATCGGCTAGCCCTCTAGATTCACATGAGGACCGCGATCTGTATTCCCGCTTGACTAGACCATCTCCCTCTTTGAGTTCAAGTCTATCTATCCAATCGGGACTTGCACAGATGATCACCAATCTCCAAGAAGATCAACAGGCCTGTTTTCTGGTTCCAGAATCCGAGTTCGGCGATGAGTTAGAATTATTGAGGGGTGAGTTCATGGCGAGTCTCAAAGAGGAGGACGATCATGTTGCGCGGTCAAATGAGGAGAATGATTCCGTGGTCGAAAACCGAGACGATGAGCACACATATGCAACCGAAGGCGACAGTGTCAACAGTGGCATGGTAGTCGGACCATCAGACGTCGCAGATACGGGTGCTGCTCTGCAGTATCTGGACAAGCCCCTACCGGACGTCCCACAGGACGTTCATGATGAGGTGAGACTAGTATCATTCTGGCGTGCTATGGTCTGACCTTGTTAATCAGCCTGTGTCTGACTCTTCCGCGGGTCAAGAACTAAAGGAGTCGTATCCTGTCAATGTCTCGTTAATTGAACCCACCTTCCTGTTTGATGCGAATGAGAACGGGCGCAAGAGAGTAAAGAAGAGGGAAGCAACGGTAGTGGACATGGTAGGCGAAATAAGAATGGGCGATGAGTTGATGGGGTTAGCGCCGCTACTAACTGATCATGTCTTACAGTCTCCAAGGCACATCATTACTGACCTTCATCATGAACAGCAGTGGTCGGAGAAGGGAATTGACGCGTTTGCCCTTTCCCCAAATGCACCATGCGAAGACGATGCTGCAGTAATAGACATATCTTCGGTAAGCCCCTCTAGCCAGATGACTACCTTGAGACCGACGCTAAATTGTTTTTCCTTCCGCTTGCCTTATCTCCGCCTGTCAAGAGTAAAGTTCTTCTGAGTCTCGCGCAAGCCCAAGCGATATTTGGTCATGGCCAGCCAATAGACATCCCTTCCTTTCCAAACTATGTCACAAGGCAAATGGAGACCGCCCCAAAGGTAAGCTATACTATATCAACATACTCGTGATAATACCCTGTTTGATCTGATGTTCGAGATCAGGTGAGGCCTTCTTTAATTCCGTTGGAGGAGGCACAAGTCCTCTTCAAACATGCCGAATCATTCGATCTTCCTTCGCATTCTTCTGCTTTTCTCGATATATCTCAAGCCTCGATGAGCGAAGTTTCTGGCAGCAATGAAACCGAAATCCCGATCGACAGTTTGAGCCTCGAGCAGCTTCCGACAGTGATGATTCCCTCGCTGATCACTCTCGAGGAGGCCAAAAGACGCTTCGCGAACGTGCATCCCCTTGATTGTGCCTCTGGCGGAAAATCCGATCCTCAACCGCAGACCCAAATGGAGTCCATTACACCGTGCGTGACGGTTAGCAGGAGCGCAAGTGGTCGAAGGATGCTGAAGAAAAAGAAGACCGGCGATCTGAGGCTATGGCCGAAACGCGACGTAAAGAAAGAAGCGTAAAGAACACGAAGGCGATATTATGATGGATGCGAACAGGGAGTGGATTTCTAGGTGTCCGTAGGGGAGAGGTGAACTGTTCTGGCCAGGGGTGAGCGGATGATGTGGAGAATTTTGTATGTCGCGATGACCTGTATATGTCAGATATTATTTATGCCTATACCGAATTATGATTCGTTCATGCTTTTCGTATAATTTTCTAATCAACCTTTACTGTAACGTTTGTTTGAAGTTTCGAATGGCGTTTCGCCAGGTTTCAACTCCGCGCACGCGGACTAGGAGCGGAGGCTTTTGCGGATTCTAATTTTATATGTCCGAGCCGTCGATCCGGTGGAACTTTGTAACTTACCCAGACGTCTCGAGCTCAAGTTTAGCAATGGCAGGACGCAGCCAACCGTATTCAAGGAGTCACAGTCAGACATGCTAAGTTATCCATCTCGCGTTTCAAATTTGGTTATATATGTATGTAAGAGGATCTTTTTTCTCAAGTCAAAGCTGTTGAACCCGCACGATTCCCTCCTTTCTCGTCATAACCTCTGCTACCCTACCCGAATCTCCTGTTGTGTCATCTGAACTTGCGGTATGGGCTTCCAAGTCAGAAATCTCTACCATCGTTCTTGAATTGGTGTCAGATTGTGTCTATCACGCATTGAGAGTACATCCACCAATGGGCACCAGCATGAGAACTTCTTTTTCGAGGACGGAAACTGGATGAAGATGTTACTTTTCTCGTAAGTACTAAGTCTGTCTTCCTGGCGTATATATAGGAAATCTTTTTCCCTCTGCAGAACTCATCGTACGGAGACAGCAAAATTCTAACCACTATGTCAAATTTGTCTTCTGAACCTCTCTCACATTTTGAATGTGGAACTTAAGCGAATAATTTCCTGAGGATCGAAATTGCTAGTGGTGCTTCCGGGCCACTGTCCTGTTTGGAGCTAACTTGAATAGAGGTATTGAGGTCCAGCTGAGTGCGCCTATTCCTTTGCAATGTGCCTTCCGTGTTGTGTGGAGTCGTACTGAATGATATGTCCATCCACGCAAATTGAGCGAGTTATGCAAATAAAATACATTATGCTCAGAAAGAGTGTCGGCGTCCGTTGTCTCGGGACGTCAGAATCTCTGCACTTATTGACCAGTGCACTGTACCACGTATATGTAGTTAAGAAGTTTGGATCGGAGAGCGCTGGCAGAGGCTGGCAGGTCATGAAATGCATGTGCTTAACTTGAGAAAGCATTGGGCCCAAGCT
Organism: Bondarzewia mesenterica; assembly: GCA_004802705.1. NCBI lineage: Eukaryota > Fungi > Basidiomycota > Agaricomycetes > Russulales > Bondarzewiaceae > Bondarzewia > Bondarzewia mesenterica. The sequence goes on along the minus strand of SGPL01000232.1, from coordinate 10,784 downwards.
TACACTGCGTTTCACGATAAAATTACTACACAGCGTGATCTCTCCGTGGTCAGCAAATAATACCGAAATAATACAGAAATCATGAACAAATTACACCATCCACATGATCTCTGGAGAATGATATAGTTACTCCAGAGATCATGCTGAAATCATACACTTATCAAAAATGAAATTGATTATCCTTATTGGGACATATTGGCCTGGTGGTTCCTGCACAGATCCTCACCGGTTCATAATTTTCAGGCCTAGAAAACAGCCTCGCGTGATGAATAAAAACCAGAGAATCAGACATTATCATACAGTAGTTCTAATTGGCATCAAATCGAGACCATGGACAGTAAGATAACCTGAGGGTGAGCGCGCGATGCAGCCCCCTCGCGAACACCCCCTCGAGTACCCCCTACCAGTGGCACCCTCTAAACCACATCCCGTTGCACAAAAAATGTCCCATGCATCTTCTAATACCCAAAGCGGTGCTGCATTATGTGCTGCTGTGGCTGAGATCGAGAAACTGCGAGTGGAATTCAATCAATACCGTGAGGACAATGATAAAAGTGTTAGTACTTACCTTGCATTCATTATCGGCACCGCTGAAAAAGACTATCAGTTGCAGGAACATAAAGAGGTGAGCAAAAGATGTATAAACTACCTGTATCTCAAGATGCAGAAGGAAAACACGGAATTGCAAGCACGCATTCGGGTACTTGAGGGCGCTGTGATCAAAGAAGTCGATGGAGGTGCAGCGGGTGACGGAAACCCAGAATTCAGTGGTATAGATGATGGTGGCGATGTGGGTGGTCAAGGGCCACAGGCAAAAGAAGAGCGGAGTGCCCAAGTAATTGCAATGAAAGAGAGCCTGGAGGCATCCCGATCATCTGTCATAAAGGTACGCTGTGAAAACCAAATAACTCACCAGCTTGATGCAGACAGACACTTGAAACTGGATTCCGTGACATCAGGACCTTGTCAATAAAACGTTGCAGAAATTGATGGGGACCCCCTTGAACAGCAAGAGCTTACCGGCCTATCCATACGGTATGGGTCCCGAGACAGATGCATGGTCGAAGGATCCCCTCACAAAGGCACCTTTGATGCGATTCCATTGGAATGAAGATGCGCGCGATGGTCTCAACGCCACAAACCTGGCTGAGGTATTCCGGCATGTTCGCGCCATCGAGACGAGTATCGCTAGCAACCATATGCTCATCATACCTGTGTTGAAAAAACTTTCAGACGATGACCTAAAGGACCGGATTCAGAGCAAGTTTTCTTACATGATCAAAGAGTACCNACACGAGCACAAGAATGATGTCCAAGAGGATGATGAGCCGATTGGAGAGGGTAAAGCTACAGCTGCTAGTGGATCAGTGATCAATCTCGAGCTCGCCGGTAGTGAAGGCATGATGTCCGAGGCATGGAAAGGCAATCGTGCCCACTTCAATTCATGAGTCAGATCTGTAAGTCAAGTATGCGACTCTACTCACCTTATTTTCTCCTATGTTCTATTTCTTTCTATCTAGAAACTGGCCCAGTGCATTCGCAAGTGCGCAAGTGATGCGTGTGATCTAAAGTGGAAAGAGAAAAAATACGATCAGGCGTTCACTATTCCGACAATGTCAGATGATTGTCCAGAAGTGGAGGATGACTCGGGAGTTGAGACGGCAATTGAAGGGACAGTGGGGAAACACTTTGTTAATCACAAACTAAGCTACTGCAGCCAAGAGGTAAGTGTCTGTCAATAATACTGAGGTACTCCTTCTCACCAACATTGTCAAGCACAAGAGCTCTATGACGCTATCAATGCCATCGAGGATCCTGACCCCGATCGCGCAAGGAAGATAACACCACGGGTTCCTGGTGCCATAGTACAATGTTTGCCACTGAAGGTATATGGCTTGAAGGACCGCATCCGTGCATGGCAAGTTAAGCCTGAAGTCTTGGCAGAGAACCCACAGTTGTTCAGGGTGGGGAGAGTTGCCAAGAGTGGAGATCTGTGGGATGATCAAGGTGAGCCAACCGAAGAAGACTTCGAGAAATGAGCAGGACCGAGTCGGAAGAGAAAGGAAGTAAAATTTGAGGACGATAAAGGGGTGGTAAAAAAAATTAAGCGAAGGCGTCCAACAAATTCAGGGGTCGATGGAGCAGAAGGAGAGCCAGAAGCGGGGCCATCGGGAGTGCAGGAGGTGGAAGGATGAATCGCAGATTTGTTGGGAGATGCGACTGAGCAAGATATGTTTGACGGGATATGACAGAGCAGGTATTTGTTCTGTTCGTATTCATAGCATGCTGTAAACATAATTTTTAGCTTTCATAGTCCAACGTGTTGCGTCAGTGTACTTATACTTAATTATCATCTGTGGCATTGAGTTCCTCGGCCGCTTCATTGAACCATTCTTCAGCAGGTTCGAAACCGGTTTAGAATAAGTTGAAAACAGCGTATCAGTCCCTAACCTTTCAGCTAAGCATGCACCTACTCTGTCAAATGAATGGACTACCCAGAGTGGGATATCTCCCCCTAGTTCATGTGAAGTGATCAGAATGATGGCCACGGCGGACGCAATGCGTGAAGATGCAACGACCTCGAGAGGATGAAATCGATTGACAAATACAACAGTAATCCCTAGATCATCAGAACTCCAAACCGACGCTGTTATCCAGTATATCGACAAACAACAGAACATGCTTACTGTATTGACCATGGAAAGATGGGCAATTCATCATCCATCAACATGCACTTGACAACTGAACACATAGTTGCAGCTCGTCCAGCGATCTGCAACTCAAAATGATATGTCAGTCTGCAAGGCACCCACAAATTATTGAATTCGACAACTGCATATTGATCTGCTTGCGTGCGCTTCGCTGTGCACGATCCGTAGTGGACATCACCCTTGTACAGAAAGGGGAGGTGCTTGACAGAATGCGATGCAGAAAATATCATAGTGCCTTGCTCGATGGTCATGTAATTGATGAGATTAAGATCGAGCCAGAGTGTGCGGGCATACTCAAGTAGGATGCCGTAGACTTCCGGGTGAGCCAGCTTGCGCAAATCCGTGAATTTGGAATGATGGAGAACTTGGATGGATGTATCTGTGTGGTAATATGTGAATACAGCATCAAGTGGTGCGAGCTTATAGCAGACCGTTATTGAAGCCTGACAGGAGGGTGCAGAGGGTGCCACGTGAAACACCATTATCCTGAATGAGCCATGTTAAGAGCTTTCGCTCTTGCAAAGATGCATCTTCAGGAAGAGTAACCATTTACGGATGGGTACATAGCTCAAATTAAAAATTCCTTGAAAAACTGTGAATATACCAGTTCATATAAACGTTGATATTCGATCCACTTTCGCATGAGCGACGTCTCTATCTCTCCATCTGCATGCCCGTTGAGATTGACTTTCTCGAGTAATCTGTTGAAGCGTTCGAATGCAAATAACCACTAAGCGTAGATAGGTCCATAGAGTTCGAAGAACATGCAGTAGTGCATTGAGAAATGATGATTGGGGATGAGGGGGATCTTCAGTTGGATGCAACCTTTGCAGAAAAGTGAGAGATACTCGATGGCACGGTCAACGTCATCCAGCTTGATAGATCTAGCAGCAAGAATACGTTCAGCGAGAGCAAGATAAACAGCTAACCAATACATTTCTGCTCAGTTACGAATCCAATTGACAGGTGGCTTCTTCAATGGATATTCAGGTGGTTGTGGATTGATTGTATCGGATTCGCTGAAGCACCAGCATAGCCAGAGGATAGTGGGCTGGATGGTGATCCAGCGCCTCCATTGATCAGCTTTCTGCAAAGAGTAGTTTTCCCTGAGCTACTTCCGGGCTTTTGATAAGTAAGAAGGGTTCATGAGAAGGAAACACTCACGTTTGTGGGAAGACAGCCAATTCCTGAAGGCCAGATAATGGAGTTCATCGATTCTTGATAGAAGTTCCATCCCATGGCATCTAGGAGATGCCCTGGGGCCAGGAGATCGTGAAAATGCTTGACGATACCTAAAAGTTTTCGTTAGATATCCACACAGCTGAGAATATGCTAGAAAATCAAACCCAAATAAAAGTTGTGCATGAAATCGACGGGAGAACATGTAGCAGGCATCCAACCAGGGATTTCATTCAAGGTGGACCACCTGATGCCATGCTCCTTCAAGATCACTTCACGAGCCGTTTTGCTAGATGCTGAACGAGCCTTCCAAGCATGCATAAGTAAATTCCAATCGTTGCGCATGACAAAGTCTAGTAAAATCAGATTAGTTTACGTGAGAAGAGCATCAGACAAACCAGCTGACTCACCCTTGTATTCATAGGCTTTGAGAGTATTGATGGCCACTTGGGTGATGTCGCACAGGTTGCATGGATGACGCCCATGTGAATGTCCTGCAGCACCTGAGACCTTCCTTGAGGCAGGCACATCAGATGATTGGTTGGGAGCTGCACCATGGATTGGCAGCGGCCGTTCGATGTTGAACACATGCATTTTTACGCCTGCAAGAAACTAATGCATAAGTAGTTCTCATCAAGAAATTCACATACCTTTAACCAGCTCGCCAAATTCATCTGCAAGAGGTTGTAAGCAGTAATTAAGTTGTTCGAGACTGGGCTCTTTGGGACCAAGAATGGTCATTGTGAGATGAACATTGTGTTGCAGGAATCGAACAGAGCGCTTGAGGTTGTTGAAACTAACATAGACACCCCCTGCAGAATGCGGACGTCCGTCCGTGATTCTGAACCTGATATAAAATATGCCAGTTTATAAACACAAAGGACGAGGTTGAATAGGCACTCACCAGTCGATATTTAAAGTGGTATTTAGACNAATCTTGCAACTCACCAATCTCTTGCAGGATCCCAGAGCAATCTCGATGTCCGTCACTGTTCCAAATTCATCCACAGTACGACGGATTCCAATCTCCTTCTCACCCTATGCCTTACCATCACACATGTCTTGCATTTCTGTTTGTCCTTCCAGTGGCTGATGATCGGAGTCTTTGAGATTTTCAATGAAGTTGGCTATAAAATCTGGCCATTGCATCGCTCGGCGTACGAAGTTGAGGAGCCCACAATATGGAAGGATCTTTGCCGGGATACGTTTGACAGTCGTAAGAACATTGAATTGTGAGTTGACAGCTGCCAAGGTACGCTTCTCCCNATAGACAATTCTGCGACAGCGAGGGACAGTACAGCTCAGAGAATCAAGAGATTGTATATTGTCGATGGTGTATATTTTGAAGCAAGNTGAGCAGATAGGTATACGCTGAAAGAATTGGTCAGTGTCCAACCCAAGACGACATTTTGCAGTCGCGAGTGTTCATGCGGGACATGGCTGAAGTGGAAGTTCATGGCCAGTACAGACTTGGATAAGCTCTAGAGCATTGTTCAGCTGATGAGTAACATCTTGCATAGTTCGGCCATCACAGATATTTCCTAAAACCACCTGTAGATAGGCCAGATNAATCGCTGGTGGTTCATCGAGTGCAAGAACAGCGGTCTTGCACCCCTCGTTATCACTGGCCTCATCATCTGATCCATCTCGAGGTTTTGGTGAGGACGGCATCGTGATTGATTCATGAAAAGTATTCGGCTCTGGAGATTCATTGTCAGAAGCGGGAGAGCCAGGATCTGAAGCAGCAAGAGGGCCGGCAGAGTCGTCAAAGAATTCAGAGTCGTCAAAGTCAGTATTGCCAAGTTCTTCCAGGTCTGCAGGGGCAGCGGGCGAAAGCGAAGGACGTAGCACCCGAGAAGAACTAGCATCATTTGAAATGGGTGTTTCTGAGATCGTCGTAGTGGTAGCATGATTGTCTATATCCGTTACAAAATAAATGAGTAGGACATCTGATAACACGGAGGGAGGACAAAAAAAAGATGGATATATGCGACTTATGAGTGCACCAATACTATTGTGAGTCTGAATTCTCATATCCGGCATACGTGCGGACAGTCTGTCATTCTCCAGATGTCTTCCCTGTGTCTGCCGGCTTTGATATCAGAATCCCTCGGGTGCAAGCGTGCAGCGCGAGCATGTGCACATAAGGAATTGTGAATTGATGGATAGCTGTGTAACAGGGTGAACATTCGCACTGGTCATTGAAAAGAAACTTACCTCCCTAGGCCGAAAGAATAAAAGTTGTGCTCACAGAAATATAGAAATCGAGCATGCGTGAATATAGCGCAAGTAGAAGTGTCGAGTTGCTGACGTACTCGTTTTTGTTAAGTCAAGATATACTTAGGTCAAGATATTGAGAAAAAAATTGTACATTCAAAGAGAGCATTGTGCTCGTGCTCGGTCACCAGAAGTATGAGCGGGAAGTTTTATATTGGACATGTAGCAAGCGAGACCACAGCGAGACAAGCAAAGACGGTACAAAGAGAAGCCCAAGAGAACTAATTGCAGTTACAGCAGAATACGAAGGTCAAGAAGCGTCCTCAGCTCCTTCAGTGCCATCCTGAATAGCCAGACCAGTACGACGATGACACCTTCTGTAAGGTGGAGGTGGAAAAATGAGATTGAAGTCATCATCGAAGTACATCCCTTTGGTGCCCGAAGAGCCATGCAACAACTTGGTCTCGGAGCCCTTGATCTCGGAGCCAGAAGTCGAAGTGGCTGATCGGAATCATTGAAGAGGTAGCGCCAGAGATGGGACAAGAACTCACCAGGTGCAGCCGCTGCACCAAAAGTGAGAGACTCGGCGCCGCTGCCAGATAGATCTGGCTCTTGCTTGATTAACTTGTGCTCCCGAGGTACTTCAGACACTTCTAAGGGTGGGCCAGCATCTGCAAGTGAGTGCTCTGTCCGCATGAAGGTTAAAGTCTATTTGAAAAAAATCAGTAAGCTCATTTCCACAATGCATAAGAGATCTAAATGAGACGGCCGGCTCACCACGGGCCCGGGCATCTTTGGTATCACAACAATCTGGGAGATCTCTAGATTGCCAGATACTGTGACGGTGGCATGATTCATCAGCAAAATGGCACATTTCTTTACCTAACTTGAAGTTACTTGAAGTGGCTTGCCACCCTGAGAAATTCTCATCAACTTTAAAATCACGCACAAGCATGCATAAGCAGATATAAGTAAATTTTTGCTTGATTTCAAGTCCCCAACTTGCTATAAAGGTATTTTTCCTCACCACAAGTAGTCTAAGTCTTCTTTCACATTATGGTCGGAATTTTTGTTGATATAATAGATAACTAAATAATGGAAGCAAATAAAGAATAAGTAAATTTGAAGTTGCGAGGCCAGTTGTACGCATTACTGTATCTAAATGGATAGCTACACTGCCCTGTGTCGGCATCGTCGAGCCTTTCCGTTCGATTGCAAGGCTCATCTGGGTACAGCGGCACCAGCGATGTTGCCCATGGAAGCGATGAGAGGCCCAAAAATGCCAGCGGCGCTGCGAGACTGTGCAGGGTGAGAGTCGCCGAGGGCACCTGAGAGGGTAAAATTGAAGGTACGGTTGCGAGAGGTAGAGGGAGCACCTACAGGAGTGGAGCCGAGGGAGCCGACGCTGGAGGACATGAAGGTATGGCTGAGGGTGTCAAACGAGAAGTGACTGTGGTCGGTGGTAAAAGACAGTTTGCCACTGTCGTCAAAGGAAGGACGGGAGGGGTTGGGAGTTCAGAGCCGCCGAGGGTGGTCATAACGCATGACCAGGGTGAAGAGGACAATTGATCTGAGGGCGCATAGGGGTGTGCTGGAGGTGGCGTTGTCAGCATCGGCTTCAATGTCACTCAGGGAGGGGACACATCTGGGTTTCTTGTGATGTGTGAAGTGGCTGAAGAAGCCTGATTTGTGGGCTTGGACGATCTTGCTGGCTTTGGCTTGAGAATAGATTCGAGGTGGCAGCCCGGGAGGCCCGCGCGCCCATCAGGATTGATGAAATTATTGCCAGGGACTTGACGATGTGGGGAGGGGTCCACGCTGGTCGATGTGCTAGTCATGGAGGGCGAGGGGATATGAAGCGGGCAGTGGGCTGAGAGGGACAAAGAGGTCAAGAAGGTGGGCACAGGGGAGAGGGGCGGGGACGCACATCGAGGCCATGTTCATCGAGAGCGTGGGTGGAGATGTCGCCGTCGTTCTCAGGAAATTATGGGAATGACCAGTGGGACGGAATGGAGTTGGATACTAGCAGCCCATTATACTTTGTGAGGTGTTTTGGCACCTCCAGAGAGGCGAGCGGTGCCACCTGTGGGCCTGTTTCCATCAGCGGTAGACAAGGACTGATATTTCTCATGCGTGGACTCGCTGTTGATGCCAGAGTATATGAAGATGATGAGTCTATCCTCTGCGTGCGCTGAGCAGAAGCAGTGCCCATGCTCGGGATTTGCTGACCAGATGATGAGGACCGCACGTGAGCCTTCACCTGCAAAAATCTCGGCCTCATCGGTAGATGCCCTGGCACATACACTTCTGTCTGTTCAGCATCTGATGCTATCCACTGTCAAGTCCACCTCAGACTCTCTAGGGCCTCGATAAAGCTGGCAGGGTATGGTGATGCAGCATTGGATGAATGTCTGGAGGTTTGGTCGTGGAGAGAGGGTCATCATTGGAAGGGGCCATGGTGGAGGTTATGGGAGAGAGAGGAGTGGAGGGGTATGTATTTTCTGATAGGGATGCTCACGGAATAACGAGGTGGGAAAATAGAGATTGTTGTTGGGGTGGTGGGTGACAGATGTCAGTTCGAACAAATGAGGCCAGAAAGAATAGGACTCACTGCGAAACTACATCCCTACCCAACTCCTCCTCTGTCTTCCTCGTTTTATCCTCCGCGTGATTGCTGTTGTGCATGGGCGGGGGACTGCGGTGTTATCAATGCCACTGCTGGGGGAGGAGGTAAGTTTAGAGGTAAGTATCTGGGTGCTTGTGTGATGGTGCGTGCGAATATGTGTTGCGACCAAGTTGCGACTTAACAGAAAAAAAAAAACAATTACTTACTCATCATAATTGAAAGCTAGCTGGCATACGCTGGCATACGATGCGCGGCCTTGTCCCTGCCCCTCCTTTTGCCTTCCTTCTCACCCAATTTCACTCTAATTAGGCCGTTTCCAACCCCGCTCTTCAAGTCCTCTCACTCGGCCCCCGCCTCATCGTCCCCCCACACCACCCTCTCCACCTCTGTCCTCCCGACCGTCTCCTCCCTCTCGCCTATCAAGGACAAGGAAATAGACGTCGTATCGCCCTCCCAACCCAACACACCCCCCTCCTCTGCGTCGACTTCTCAAGAACACGTCGAGACGGCCCTCAGCAAGGATCATGAGCACTCTCGCAATTGGCTCTCTGAAGTGGACATTGAGGGTGTGCAGCACTGCGCCATGCAGTTGCTCATCTTTCACGAGGCCTTTGTTGACCAGCTGCGCGCCGTATTCATTCCCATCGTCGAAGAGGAGTTTATGCACTGCGAGCACGCGGGTTAGGACACGGGCTTGGGCGTGGGTCACGGTGAGGGCATCGAGGTGCTCAAGCAGGCAATCATCGAGGTCATGACGCTGTTCACCACTCGGGTGGGTGCTTTGCTGTTTTTCTTTTTTTCTTTTTTTCTTGTCACTTTTCCCATATCGACGCGCTTTGGGTCAAGTCACTGACAGTCGACCTCTTTCCCTATTCATGTGTATCTTATCTTTATCCTCATATTGGGTATGTTTTCTTTTCCCCCTTTTTGTTTGTATCGCACATTGATAGGCGGCGCTGTTCAACGTGTACGAATATTTCTGCTTGGACCACTTTGCGATCTTCGATCTCGTGCATGGTCTGCAGAATCGACATCCAGCAGAATGGGACGCGTACGAGCGGTGGTGCACAGATGGCGCACGAGCAGCAGGTCAAGTCGTTACAGATCGCGGACCAGTTGGGGATGCTGGCGTGGGCGTTTGCGAGGAGTCTGGGCATGTGCGTGATGGCGGGCACGTTGGACGTTGTGCATCATCATCGACTGAGGGAGCTCAAGGTGGGCACAGTCAAGGCGAAGCACCTGGGCGCGTTTTTTGTACGCCGGGCATCTCGTGCTGGCCAAGGTGGGGAAGGGAAGGTATGAGCCCCACACTGGTTCCCGCTCATGAAGTTTATGGTCATGGATTCATTGAAAGATGATTGTGCGTTGGCTTCTTCTTTCCTTCTTTCCACTTTTTTTTGTTTCAAAATTCAAGTTGAAAATGCGGGGATGCTGATGTGTTTTTAGTGAAACAGCGCTCCTGACGAATTCGATCTGGCTGTATGGGCACGGACATGAGTTTGAGCTGGATGCGTCGTGCGAGGAGGAAAAGATGATCTGGCTGGGCGTGTTTCAGGAGACGGTCATCGAAGCACCCGCATGGCCGTTCGAGGCGCTGCCGCCGTCAAGTTTAGCATCGTTGACGGAAGGACACGCCTTCGAGGGCGAGAATGTGGTGACGGTTCAGTACGTGGAGGAGCCTTTGCTGTATGAGGCGATGACCGCATTGTCGATGAATCAGTCAATTGCCGAGTTGGAGATTACAAGCTGGAGTCATCATCTCTACGAGCTGCCGTCTTTTTAAAGCATTTTTTTGTACTCATGGTTGTGATTAATCAACGCTGTGTGGCATTTTTTTTGATATTCTACCCCGTGCTAAAAATAGCAGGAAAAAAGGGAAAAAAAAATCCCCCCCGATAAAATAATAGTATATACTTTTAAAACAGAACACCGGCTGAGAAAACAGTATCTACTGATAAATCAGCTGTAAGGGATTGTATGCTGATGAAGATGAATGATTTGGTTGAACTTGGGACATACCTTTATGCTACTTATGTACTTGAAAAACGAAC